>JAQFXW010000075.1:0-26054 GCA_034693945.1 Dendrobaena attemsi | reverse complement strand
GAGGTGTGTCGGAGTTTACACGCTGAAGCGCAACGAGCAATTGTGAGTGAAGAACTTGCTCAAGGTCCTTACGCGGCACCTCATTCAGATGACTTAAGATGAGCTGTTACAAAGTGCTAGAAAAGAGCATTTTTGGACAAAACTCCTTCAGGACATTCACATATTGTAAAATGCAATAGTGGAAGTGCAGTATACACAAAGATTCAGTGACGCAGTCATGTATAACTAAGTAATGTCACATTAGTGAAACTTTGCTGGTTTCCATATCTGATCTGATTCATATGTATACGTAAAGCAGCTTAGAGAGTCACAAACCCAAGTACTTAATAAGTTTATTGGCAAAGGATCAAATATGCAATATATTCAAATAAGAACCTGGTTCTTGTCAAGTTCTTGATCGATCAATTCATTTTCTCCCTGTTCTTGAAAAGTGATGATGATGAGTGCAACAAAGATGTTGATAAAGAAGAACGGGAAGACGATGAAGTAAACGATGTAGAAGATGGCCATCTCCATCCGATAGCCAGGCAGCGGACCCTGATCACGATGAGTGGCATCAATTGAATGACGTAGAACTCTACAACCGCATAACAAAAATAATGCAAGTAACAATGCAGACATTAATGAAAAACAGGTCACTGTTTACAGTTAACAACCTTCCTTGCAAACTTCTGGTTCAGAGGTCAAAGGATGATCAACCGGACTGAATCGAGATTACAGATATCAAACATGAGACACCGTGCACTAACCTCCCAACCTGGGTAAATACTTATTACTGACCTCAGCATCCCAATGACAGTTACATTGCTTTCCCAGTAACCTTTAGCACACTCTCTCTTGGTTAAAGGATGGAGGAGTGACAGATCAATTGATCATGATGCCTCATGAAAGGTCACATAATATATCCAAGTACTACTGATTGATGCTTCTTCATTACACCTGCCTGTCAGGTAGCAACCAGAGGTGTAGTACATACTTTCCTTATCAAAGAATAAGCAAACACTATGTTCCCTACAATATCCATGCTGCAATATATCTATTATAAATATATTTTATATATATATCTAATTTTATATATAAATCACTTTATGTAGGTACTATGTAGTGCCTGTTTTGAACCTATAAAAAGTGCTGATTGCATGTTCTGCAGTTTTTGGAACAATCAATTTCTCAAAGCAAATAACATAGATATTATTATACAGTACAAATGGATGTCAGAAGAGGAAGCTCAAACTCGTGGCCACCTGCCACTTTTCCCATGTGATCCTGATAAAATTTATTGCTCATGGGAGAATACAGCATCCAGTCACTCCTTTGGGACATAAGTGCCCGAGTTTTTCTGCACTTTATAAATGACTGTTGTCAACTGTCGAGACATGGTGGCACAAGTGGGAGAGTCACCACTTTGCATCCGAAGGGTAGCGGGTTCGATTCCCACCCAAGGCGTTGCGTAGGGACCTTGGGCAAGTTCTTCACTCACAGTTGCTCGAGGTGCTTTAACTCCAACACACCTGCGGGCTGTAGTTGGGACCGCCTCTGTAAAGACTAGTAGTGGACTGTAAGGGGCCATATGAATACACACATAGATGTATACACACTAAAATAGCTAATCTTATGGACAAAAATTATTCAAGAACATATGAAGAGTAGAGGTCAGTGGTCTGATACGAGCATTCATTTTCGATGGTAATACCATTATATATTCGTTTAATAAGAAATCATGCTGACAAACCGTATCAAGTTACAGGTCACAAGAGAAATAAACACTGCAAATAATAGAAGCGGAAGAAACTAAAGCATCTTTAGAACCATGGATCATTCAAAGATGGTAAAGCTGCTAAAGCAAGAGTGGGGATAAGGAGAAGAGTTGTTAGGGTGAATGTGGAGTAGAGAATCGATCGTCTGTATTTCACACAGAGCACTTCAGGCTTCAATGAACTGAATAAAAAGGCAATCAGCCATAAGAATAGCATCTAACATGAAGAGATGGAAACAAAAGGACGTTTTGAACATTTCTTACGCAGGCCATCCTTCGCCTGTTTGCACTGCAAACAGAGTCAGCATTGCGCTGGCAACGTTGTCGTAATGAAAATCCCAACGTTGCCAATCCCTTTCCTTCACATCTGGAATGTAGTATCCATTATGCTCTTTGTACTCAAAGTACTCCCCTCTGCAACGCAAAAACAACAACAACATTTAAAATAAAACCGAAGCCTTAATTGAAGTCAATATTGAAAATCTAGATTCATCATTTCCAAAGGAAACAACTCAATGATAAATGGCATATCTTTAGCATGACCTTTCAAACATGCAAAATTATAAATTTGCTACTGTCATGATTTAGCTATATATATACATGTATCTTCTTTTCTTTTGCGCAACCAATTTCAACATGATAAAATGATTAGGCTAGATGGGAAAAGTGCGTTGGTTACAAAAGGAATCAAAATTTCACAAGAGAAAATCTTTTATGAGCCTCCACATCAAACTAAAGACATAACTGTGGCTGAGCCTATTGGCTGCAAACCTAAATTTGACCCTGTGTCCAATTTCATGCATGATGTCTTCCATTGTCTTCCTCTTAAGTAGCTCATTATATATAGGATAGATGCCTTAGTTTGGCATTGCTTGCTTGGACTTGCTCCTACCTACCTTTCAGACCTATGTAGCCCCAACCTTAGTTGCAGATGCTCTTGCTCCCTCCGTTTGGCTGAACAAGGTCTGCTCTTTATTCCCATTACCCACACAACTACTAGGCAGAATTGTGCCTTACAGTGATTGGCCCCTTGATCTGGAACAGCCTACTGTCGCCCTTTACATGCTTCCTACACCTTATTTACAGAAAGTTTAAATTACACTTATTACCCGTGCTGGCTGCTCGGGTCGGAAGCGCCTCTGAGTAGCATTCGTCAGAAGGCGCTATATGAAACGTTCGTAATGAATGAATGAATGAGCTGCGGAGTGCTAATTAAAAAACCTGTCATAAGCTTTTTAGAATTAAAAGCAATCTACAGCTAATTATCGTTCGTTTGTCACCTGCACTCGTCTTCGGTGTTCTTAGAATCGTCAGTGCAGTAGAAGAACCTTCCTTTGAACAATTGAACGGCTATGACGGCAAAGATGAATTGAAAGAGCATGTAGACGATCATTATGTTGAAGACATTCTTCAGAGAATTCACCACACAATCAAAAACGGCCTACAAAACAAACCGAATCACAGCTGCACACTCAGCATTCTTCATCTTGTAAAAGCAGTCAAGTTGCAAGAATCAGTGAAATCAAGCGGCATCTAATTACGAAAATCTACCTTCCTCCAATGAAAGCTAAAGACCTCAAAGGACCTTGATGTTAATTATTATCAATACTAAATGACAAACACAGAATCAAGTCTTAATCCGAGAAACCGAACTCTATTGAAATCGTGCATCATTATCTCAGCCAATTTATTATTATTATCAATATTACAACAAAGTTGCACAGAAATGCAAAACGGATACTTATTGTAACGCCAGTAACTTCGGAAAAAGAATACCTTTAGCTTAGGAACTCGATTAATTGTCTTCAAAGGCCGCAAGACCCTCAGCACTCGAAGTGACTTAATTGTGTGCAAATTCTTTCCAGCAGAGCCAGGCTCACCACTAGAAACATTGAAAGTGAAACATTTCTTTGATAACTTCTTTTGAACTATATATAATATTCACAAGCTCAGGAATTAACAATGAAACTTTTGAATCCATAATAAAAATGCAGACAAAAATTAAATGTTCATAAAAGTGGGTGAGCAGATAAATGACTCAGCAAACAGACAACAGAACATCAATTGCACATATCAACATTTACGCTGCTCTAGAGTATGACTCAGAAAGGCTGGTCAAGGCTCAGTGCGAGTATTTGGGCATAACAGAAAGCTGAATCAATACCTTTTGAGAATACAGAATCAGACTAAGAGATGACGAATTCAGAATGAAAAAACAACTATTATCAATATTCTCCTGTGTTACAAACATAAAATTAATATAAATAAAGAAATTCGCTTACGCAAGTTTAGCATATATTCTGAATGTGGAATAACAGAAAACATACGCAAAAGCGAAAGCAACGAGAGCACAGATGACGACCGTGGCGTCCAGAATGTTCCACAGGTCACGACAGTAAGCACCCGGATGAAATATGATGCCTTGATTGATAATCTGAAAAGAAAAATTTTAAGAACCTACCTACAGTAGCACAATTCACAGAGTACTATTCACACTGAAGTTCCAAGAAGAATTAATGATTAGCTAAGACCCACTCATTTCAGACCATGGATCTATTTACTACAATTTTTTATCACACCCATGGAGTAGTAAAAAGTTATTTGTTGTTTTATTGTAATCAATCATTCATTCTATTATTGTTATTGTTGTTATTATAATAATTTTTTTTTTTAATTTTTCCAATTACAAGAACATACTTAAGTTAAACAGAATAAATATAAATTTCTTTTAATTCAATACGTGGAGATTTAAAACTAAAAAGTTTATGACTGTGATAGGAAACTGTAACTTACTTTCAGAATCATCTCTACAGTAAAGACTCCAGTAAAGACATAATCGAAATAGTTGAGGATGTTATTGCTGGCTGATTTCTCGTGAACTGGATCCTCAGCAGCAAGTGCTATGCTGCTAGCACAGATCACAATCATTATGAAGAGGTCAAAGTATCGCAGATTGACGACAAAATGACAGAAACGACGCAGCCTGTAAAAATAAGAAAATTAGAAACAAAAATATTATGAAAAAATATTATGATACTTCCTTTATTATTAGGTATACTGGTATATGTTCAGAATATCATCCACCGTACTTGCCCATCTGCTTTTCTGCCAACAGTATAGATAATTGATTTAGAACACACATTACATTTGCACAGTATCGTTAGTACTTAATTCTTCGCTGGAATCCTGATTCTGAATTTGAATCTGAACCCTGTTCCCCTCTCACATCTGAATTCTAAATATCATCCACAATAGTCATCTAATTTTAAACCTGTTTAACCTGCGAATTTAGATGTCTATCCATTTTTTGACAGAGCACTTGTGAATAAACTGGTTTCCGAGACAGATTTCTGTGCACTATAGAAATTTCAAGATTACAATTACGATTACAAATATACATTACAAATTGCATGAATGGTACATATTGTAAAAGACAGACTCAATAGAGTCAATGCAAGTACATACATTCAAATCGAAACTTATTCTTTTGTTTATCCAAATTCTGTTGTTGCTTCGAGACCGCTAAACCTGAATACTGGAATTTGCAGCTGTCAACCCTTGTCACCTATGAACCATCAGAGAAACTCTGGCCAGGAAAACACACTTGCACCTATGAACCATCAGAGAAACTCTGGCCAGGAAAACACACTCGCATCATAGAAGATGTCATGTAATAAAGACTGATGTCTTCTTCCTTGGTTCCAGAATTATTCATAATTCTGATTCCATGCTTCTATGCCATAATACTTAATGAAATCACAAATTCAGAGCTATATATTCAAAAGCAACAAATAATTTAATCCTTGAAATATATTCTATATTAATTTACCATCCAAACATATAAAAATGTATGAAAGTGTTAGATATTAAAATGCTTACGGATTAGTTGAGCCAAGAATAAACATTGAACTATAGGGTAGCATTGGCTTTGGTCCACCAAACGCTCCATCCTCACCACCCTCATCCTTGCTTTCAGCATCTGAAACATACATCAATCAGATCTGCATAATTATCCTGACCAGATTGTATTTATCCAATAAAGATGATAGGGATTAGTTTCTCTTGCATTTCAGATACGTATAATAGTTCCTAAAGTGTTACAAATTCATATGCGTAATTGCGTATGAATTAGTACAACTGCATTATAATATCTTCAATGAGGCACATGGATGAGATTTATACAAAAACCATCTATGTAAGAAAATCAATTAATAGAAAATGCAACAAAGCCGAGCAGGAGAGCGTGGGAGTATGAACCTACGAAACTCATTAACTGAACAAACAACAATGAATCCATATTTATGTTCATCACAGTTCCAATCAATCGAAGAACAATTTAACTGCTACCATCTACTTGGACCACATTTCATTCAGCCATGGACCACATTCCGTTCAGCCATGGACCACATTCCATTCAGCCATGGACCACATTCCATTCAGCCATGGACCACATTCCATTCAACCACGGACCACACCAATGAAAGTTACATTTCTGTTAATATATCGGGGTACAGATGTTCTGAAGCGTAGTCATGTGTTTTAAATTAATCAATCAATCATTCAATTGTTGCTTATTGATCCAGAATGATACAATGACATCGCACAGTCAGGTAAGAATAAACAATAAATGAGTATCAGACAAGAATAAACAATAAATGAGTAACAGGGCAGTTGTTTCTCTGTTACAATATAGAAATATCATAATTAACAAGAAATTGCTTCAACGCATCTTGGATCCTTAGTGATAGGCATACTTGGTAGCATCTTTTTAAAAAGCAAACAGAAGCATGCTGAGACTATTTTGGTTCAAGGTTCTTGCCACAGCTGAACTAGTCACCCAAAACGAACCACGACAAGTCAATTGTAGCCTACACGTGGGCCTCTGTAACTAACTACTCAGTGCCATTTGAAACAGGCAGAAGCTTGCAAATAAAAGCCAAGTTCATGATGCATTGGCTTAATAGAACCTTGGTGTTTGTGCATTGTCATTTCCAGAGCAGAAGAACAGCAAAGTGTTAACTCCGTATATCCCAGTAAAGAGTTGCTGAAGTTTGAAACAACACTATTTCATGATGATTTTAAACTGGTTTCTCAGCATCATTTCCAACAGAACGGACGACCCATGACGTGGACAACAGTCTCATCAAAGCCAATCCTCTGTGATATCAGCTCTGTACAGTTATACACCCAAAGAACTCAATGGCAATGATCTCCTACAACTCATCTAAATTCTGGAGCAGACACTGCGCTGCTAACATCTGCGACACAGAAATAATTTGCTCAGTGCCGATATTTAGAATTCATGGAATAGTGCGTCGTCATTAGCACGAGTCGATCCAGGTCCCACAGGAAAACGCTCAAACAGATGACAACAATATAAAGAATATTCACCAAAGAACAAACGATGAAAACTAAGAAATAAGTGCAAGAATTAATAGCTATTTCACAACCAGTAAAGTTGATGAGATAAAAAGAGTCAGATAAAAAGAGTCACGTTAAATGTGTGTCGACAGAATATCGATTATGCCATCGGTCAAAATTTATAACAATTGTATTGAAAGTTTGAATGTATGCTTCCTTCCACAATGATGAAAAGTCATGAAAGCTCTCAAGCATAGTTGAATTCTGGAATTTTTTAGCATCTAAAAATGGCCATTGTCAACCACTACTGCTGTGATAGATTAAGGTAATTAATACTAATTGCTCCAGTATATGGCATGCATTTATTGACTAGTCCTTCAAGGCACTGTAATGACCGTATATCTGCCTTTGTGAGCCAAATAAAAAAATGCCTCTTACCAAAGTAATGTTATAGCGAGGTCATGTCATGGCAAGGTCGTGCTATAACAAAGTTGCTTCCTATAGGTGAATAGTTAATTCTGGGATCCATGTCTTGACGATGTAACATCAGAATTCATGTCATAACGACAAGTGTCATTCAGTGTCTCCCGTGTGTAGATAAGGAGTATTAAGTTTGCATGTTGCACTTAGTCTGATGGAAGACACTGGCTAGAATAGTACTCTGACTACAGGACATATTGATGGCTCGACTGCACACAGCGCAACGACATAAGACTGCGTCCTGGTCGACATTGTGCACATTACAAATGCGCGCAAGCAGTAAGAACAAACATTGCTTCATTCACATCAGCCAATCACTCAGCGCAGTCATTCGAACATCTTAAAAATGGTCACACAAATCAGTCCTTGTAACATAAGAGTTAAACCGTATGGCCAATTCATTTGCCTATTTTTACATTCTAAGTTTTTAATCAATCGATGACCAGAGTCACACAATTATGCATTCAGGTTCTGCTATGTAATGTCTTAGATAAGCTACGACCCACAGGTTTTCATACGATCTCAAAGGTGAGCAATAAAACACCAATCAGCTATGGGAAGCTGTAGACAAATTCATGAAAGATTTTAAATTTAAATAGAAAATTCTCTTTACTAATACCACTGTTTTGCAGGCAAACTCAAGCTCATAACATTTATTATTACTACTTATATCATCATAATTATTACTGGAAATAATAGTTTGTAGTCATATTACCATAACTGTCCCAAACTATTATCATTGCACAATTTAAGTGCTGTGGTTTTCTGAGATTATCATGCTAGATGTCTAAAGGAAAGTGATTCATTTTCGAATAGTCTAACTAGATGATAGATGAAATAAACAACACCCCTTACCTTCATTGTCTTCTGGATTCGTGTCTCCACTGGCCTGGCTGACCTCGAGCTTGGAGTCGGAGGCCAACGGGACCGGGCTGTTCCGAATGTTGCTCTTTGCTGTGCTGTCACTGAAAGAGATGCTGTCAATCAAACAGCTGTCTTAGACATCTATATGCCAGAGGAAGAGAAGTAAGGCTGTTCCAGAAATGTCCTCTGCACATGTCATTCTCAGTCATCAACAGCTAATAATTTATCCCATCACCTTCAAATTTGGTAGGAAATTGGGAACTTGACAACTCTTCAGGAAATCAGTCATTGTTAACACTATCTTGAAACTCTCAAAATCAAAACACTATCATTAAATTATTCCAATATATCATTTAAGACATTTAAGAAGAATTAATTTTCAATACAAATGCTTATCCTGAAACCCTCACCCACATGATTATTTCTGGAACAGACTTGACAGCTGAAAGAATTCTGAAAAGCTGTCAGACAGAATGAGGTGAAGAATTCAAGCCAAACAGAAGAAGAAAGCAAAATAGAATGGTCAGTCAGTGACAGTAGAAACCAAGGAAACAATGGAATCCACACAGCTACCTGTCACGTGTGTTGGACAGAATAAATGCAACATCAATTTATTGATCAAGCTAGCTAAATAATTATGATAGGCTATGTATATTTATATATAATATAACCAAAAATTCATGCTAATTAGCTGCTTCACTGAAATCCTAAATGCCATTAAAGTAAAGCAATTGACATGTATACAATATGCTGAAGAAACTATTATAACACAAAATACATATCTAGCAATAAATGTTCAATTAAATTTACAAAATGTGACAAGCTAAAGCTCTACACTTACCAATCAAACCAAACTGTCACAGACCCAGTTTTTAATTTAAACGAACATGAAACTTAGGCACAATCATAATAATATTGCCACTTCATGTAGTGTCAATGATAGAAATGTTTTTGGAAAGTCGTACACTTACACAGTAAAGTTTCCCGTTTTTGGGTCTTGGTTGTTCTGTGGAGATGGCGGACAGATGTTGACGTGTGGCGGTTCTATGCTACCTGGAAGAGTTGGAAACTGGTTTTCCCTCTCCAATTCCACAAGTCTTCTCTGAAACATCAGATAAATCATGAACAGTAACAAATGAGGCAAGGTTCGAACCCGTATCGTCCACATTAGAGGACGATCATTCTAACCAAAATCGGCGAAAAATTCCCAAAACTCTAAGAAATGATAATCTCTGTTTGTCACACCTGTTCATCTTGTTCCTCTTCAGCAGCAGTCAGTTCCTGAGCATTCGCCAGATTATCAACAGCAATGGCCAAGAAGACATTCAGCAGAGTGTCTGACATGCCATGACTGTCAAAGATTCCAAACACCAAGAAAACAAACCAATCGCCTATGATCTCACTCAATCTAATAGTCAAAACTATCGTAATTCGTGAACCATAGAGCAATTGTGTATTAAATTCTCCATGTAATAAATTTACCATCTTCTCAATACTTTACATAATAACACTTCTAGCAGACATTCATGCATTGCTTATTTGTAGGATATGTATGTACTATACTGTAACCTAAAATTTTAATGATGATCTTGTAACCAATCTTGGAGGACCAAACAATTGTCTTGGACGACCAAATTGCAACTTGTAATGTATTGCCGCTATTTGCGCAAAGCTGCTAGCAAAGGATACAATTTCCAAAGAGAACCAATATGATGAAGTAGAGAGAGTAGAGCATTCCACTGTTGTTTACTCCACCCTGTGACTTGATAGCATAAAACATGACTTCATTCCAGTCTTCTCCAGTTAATATCTGTCAACACAAAACAAGTTTACTAAATTTTAATCTATATAACAAGACAAGGAGCTAATCTCAGAGGCAACCACGCATATCACAGTTTTCTTAGCCTCAGCATAAGAAGATGGTTGACCAGTCCCGCCCCTTGCTGCCAGACCTTTCTACTGACAGTGTAAGGCATCATTAAATTAGTCTGCAAATGTAGAAAATATCCGCAAAAATTCTGCCTGGGTGAAGATAGGAACCTCAATCGTACTAAGAGCAACTGGAGAATAAATGTATGTATTATGCAGATCACTTAAAACCACTATAGGCCTAATCTTACATTTATTCCTAAACCAACTTATTCCCATAATAAAGAATGCCGTTGATATTGGATGAACAAATTTTATCAGCCCAAAAGTTAATAAATTATCTGCTGTCTTATGTTCCAAGAAACACCTAAGCAAACGAAGAGATCTATGAAAAGCAATAACACACAAGAAAAGGAATAAAGGTCTTCTAGTATCAACAGATATAACTTAACAAATAGCAGACAGAGCCAAATGTGTAAGTCTGGACTTTCCGGGACTTTCACAAACCACATTCTACAAACCCTTCAAACAATTGACAAACAACTTCAAAATCAAAATAAGACAAATTGATAAACTACCTGGAAAACAGTCAGCAGAGCAACGGTAAATGTGTCGAAATTGCACGAGGGTCGACCACTTGCAAAATTCCACCTGAAGATAAAAAAAATCATTGTAAACTATTTACGAGCAATATAATCTGGCTCTCAAACAAATGTCCATAATCATATACTAACTGTAACACTCCAACAGAATATAGTGCTTTCGTTTGAATGTATTTAAACCATCAGTACACTCAACAGAACAACTTAGAACCTTCAAAAAAGAGAAAATGATGACAGGACTCTGAAAATATCCTATCACATGTACTTACTCTCCTCCAAACAACTGCATCCCTAGAAGCGCAAAGATGAGGATGAACAAGAACAGCAGGAACAACAGCGAGACAATGGAACGCATGCTGCTGAGGAGAGATATCACCAGATTCCGAAGCGATGCCCAGTACCTGACAGAATAACAAGACTTCCAAATACATTGGTCAAATAATGCCATATCAGAGATATCTCTGTCTGTTAATCTATTTGTGCTGACTACATACGACACAACAAAGTAAAACTGAATTCTTATCAATAACACGAAATCATATAGCAACATCTGATTAAATGTTTCCTAAAGTTATGTCACACTGAAATAATTCAATATCTCACAAGCAAAACCCCCTTGCTCAATCTTAGAACTGACAAAACAATCACATCATTAACCAAAACTGCACTATTTGCCTTCTTGACACAAGCCCTTCTTCCCACAGTTACATGACATTAGTGTCAATAAACTGAAAGGTGTGCACCACCTGCTAATTAGCACATTACAATCAATGCCTTGTTATTCAATTCAATTTCATTTATTTGAGAAGCAACACATATGTACTTCGACTGGAATGCCATCCAGTGTTGGCTAGTTACCTTTTAGAAGTAATCAGTTACTGTAACTAGTTACTTTTCACGAAATGTAACTAGTTACTTTTCACAAAATGTAACTAGTTACTGATTACAGTTACTTTCTCAAAGTAACTGGTTACTTTTAGTTACCAAACAAATTATTAAAGTCCAATTTCACTGCATTAGAAATTTAGCGTTTAATCAGCATGGTAGTAAAACAATAGCCTAATAAATAATAAAGTAACAGCAATATTACCATTAGAAATCATTATTAAACAGTATGGACCTGGTAACTTTGAAGATGCGCAGGAGTCGCATTGCTCGTAGAATACTGATACCAAATGAGCTGTCCACATAATATGTGGCCCAAACAACTTCAAACAAACTGCCAGCTATCACCTGTTCAAACAAATAATCAGTCTGACACAATTGAGTGCAAATGCAATACACATCTCCGCAGCAATACATATACCGTTGTATGAATAAATACTTGCATTCATTCAACTTCTCATTGACGCTTGTGTCTATGTTTTTGAGTTGTATTGGTATGAACAATATGAACGATGAAAATCATAGAATATGGTTATAGTTATACATAAAGAAAATAAATAGATGTATAGAAGCACTCGCAACTGCGCACAGTCGCATACACAGAAGTGTTGTCGCCAATTATATTCACCCTCAGTGCTCTGATTGTGATATGGGTTATGCCAATAGCGGTCATGGGTTGCGATGCAGGATTGAAGTGGACGAATGGGTGAATGAGACAGATCAAGAGATCTGGATTCTGCAGACAATATCACTCTACTGGACAGCACTTGGAAGGAAGCAATAGTTGTTACACACAGTGCACAGGAAGAGGCAGCTAAGATGAGTGAGACTCACAATCAACCCATCGAAACAATGATAATCATGGTATGAAAATGGAATGAAGCTGACAGGTTCAAGATTGATGACAGAAAGGTTGGGACCGCGGACTAATTCCACGACCTTGGTAGCTTAACAACAGTGGACAGCGATTGTTACAAGGAGGTAAAGATAGGCATCGAGAAGGCGAATGATGGGTGTTTTTGGGAAACTTTATCGGATATGGAAGAACAATGGAGATTTGTCTTTATAATGCCATACGTAGTTTCCATGTGGGTCAACAATATGTACTTCAACTGGAATGCCATCTAATCTGCTGTTAACAGAAAAAAAGAGACAGGAAAGGATGGAGTAAACTTTTCGATGGTGCGAGCTGCTCGAGGATGGTTAAAGACAAGACAAGGCAAGCGTTGAGTAGCTGTTGTATGGGACTAGGAACTGGCTGATAATCATGTCAAATAAGTAAAGACAGGCAGCACACAATATGCAGCTGAGGAGAATTCTGCATGTTTAATGTCATGATAACATACCGAAATAATCCCATAAGACCATAGATGGGAGAAGATGTTAAAGAGAACATTAGAAAAGTATGTGAAGTGTGGTTTGATTGGACAAGAATAGAGCGCTCACCTACACATTTATACCATAAGCAAAATCATACACAAGTAAATACATCTTTTGAATCCTCTCTCAATATCTCATATCCAATTAATCAAATGCTGTTTACACCTCTAATTTGATATGTCCAGTGAACGTCAGTGCTTCTGCTAATGCTATATAGCACATCATTTATTATATATATATAATATGTTATATTTGTTCCCATAAGTAAAGACACAAATGATAAGAAGGACCACCCGTGGCGTAGCTCAGGAGGGATGGGAACAGACAGTTGTCCCTGGTGCAGGGCTAAGGGGCGCAAAATCAGTGAGTAAAGGTATAACAAGAAAATCAATAGGAATAGAAAAGTAGAAAATACTAGCAATGACTAGAAAAAGGTCATCGGGGTGCACATTGTGCTTTGTCCCTGTAGAAAAGTAGAAAGGATGCACATTTTGCGTTTTGTCCCTGGGCACAGAAGACCCTAGCCATGCCACTGATGATCACCACCGTGATGCTTCTTTGTAGAGAAAATGAATTTAAGCAGAAATGAAACATAGTCCTAACCACACAGTCAAATATGTTGAAAGACGACTGGAAGTAGAGGTGAACTCCAAGGCCATACATCTTGAAGAGCATCTCAAAAATGAAGAGACCGAGAAAGATGAACTCTGCATAATCTATAAGCATCGCAAAATCATTCATTCAGTACCTATACAACTCATAGACTCCGCTGGAAAACCAGCTGGAAATGTTTAGCACTTGGATGCCTATAATATGATGTTCAGCAGAGTTAAACATAAAAAAATGATTGAAGCAACAATTTTGAAATTATCAAATCAGTTGAGAAACTGGATTTAAATAAAAACAATGACCATCCTATAACCAAACAATAACCTAATCTCCGCCTATTGTAGTCCATCTGATGAGTTTGTTTAACTACTCAATAGGCACAAAGAGTGAAATGGAAGCCACTTATACAAATACTCATAAGACAGTCTTCAAGCTCATCCGAAAGATATCATAGATTAGCTAAGAACTGACTAAATGACTTCAACAGACCTCATCAGAGAATAATATCTTAAAATGGTATAATTTCAAAGAGAGAAGAAGGTGGAGTCTAACTCACAGAGGAACTTTGTAAGGAATTCCTCCTGACCGTGGTGCTCAACTGCCACAAAGACGGTGTTGAGAAAGACAAGGCCAATGATCAGCCAATAGAAAGCTTGCGACTTGACTATGTGGCGAACTTTGAACCTAAATTAACCGCCAGAAATTTTTAAAGAAATGTCTCCAGAAATAAAAAGTCTTTCTAATCATCATTTGTCGCATTGTAATTTTTATCATTAGAAGGAAACAAAATTTAACTTTAGGCATCAAATCAATTGCTATCGTTATAGGAATACAGGGGAACAAAATCAAACTACAGAAATCAAATCTGTAACTGCCTTTCTCTTTTGAATCAAGACTGAAAAACTACGCAATGATTTCTATAAGACATGAACAAATATCTTAAAGAAGCATACAAATTTAGTAAAGCCAGACACTAATTGGGTCACGTGGACTATCTTTTTATCCATCTGTACCTCATATTAAATTTCCTTCCACAATAATTAATAATTTAAAAAAATTACAAACTCCAATAGCAATCATCATCATAGCGCCTCACAAATTATATCCAAATATTACCGATCTAGAAAACTTCCATACTTGCCACATTAATAAGAATTTCATCACATTAGTAAGCATTACAACACTCCGCAATTGTCTGCACAGCTTTATTCAAGTTGATCAGTGGTACCAAGGATTGACTGGCAACATTAACGATGCAAATGAAAACAAAGTGCCTCATCAAGTGCCGCGTACTAACAGTAATCAGATAACGCTCGACACTCACTTGATTCGTTTCTCTAGTCTCCACAGACCAGTAAATCGACTCGACTGTGCTCTTTGTCGATTTCCACCAAATGGATTTTCGCCTATGATTAGGAAATGGTAAAGCTCTGCATTTGTCTAAGTAACCTAGAGAAGTTTTAAATAAGATTTTCCATCTGTGCAACACAAAGTTTTTTAGTGAAAAACCTCTGCTTTGTTTCTAAGTAACAAACCAAATAAAGGCATATACAATTATATATACAATTATATGTGTATGTATACATGGCTCATGTGTATATTCATATGAGCGATCATGTGTGCAAAATTTAACAACAACCTTCTATTGCTTTGAACTGATAAAGTTAACACATTGACTGCTAGGGACGTAATAATAAGTTCAAAGTTCGGGTTACCTGAACGTGAGGGACGTAATAATACGTTCCTCAATGACTGGCTTGACAGCAACTATAACCTCGAAGGGAAACAATGCTGCAATGTTAACGTGATAGCCTTTCTCAAATTTCAACTCGGACCTTTGCCTGTCGATGCTCTTTGACAGGCGCAACACCCGTCTAATTTGCACCTGAGTCGCTTCTGCATCGTCTTTGATTGCCAGATTTCAATAGAGGGCGAAGACGGTCTTATAGAGTCAAAGTAAACAAACCCTGGTCACAATCGAACTGGATAGGGGCGATTTGAATGCTCCATAGGACCATCGCGGGTGAATCATAATTGGTCAAGCGGTCAACGTGTTAATGCTTAATCAACAGCAATTCATAGAGAAAAGTGTTTAGATCATGTGGCAGTTTGAGTTATGTTTCATTCCAAATTAGAATCCGAAAGGCAGGAGATCAACAAAATTCTGGAATACAGAGAACACTGCAGACTAGTATGGTATTCAGAAGCGGATTATCTTTGTTCATTGAGCACACAGAGGACATGTCGGTATAGAGAATAACAACACCATCAGGAAGTGACGTAGAAAAAGCATCTCCTACACACCAATGTCTCCAAACAATTCTTCGTTGTCTTCGTTGTCCAGTTCATCCGTCTCTTTGCTGCCTCCCTGTCGCAACTGCTTCATTTTGGATGAAGCCATTTTGTGCCGAGCTAAAAATTTAACATTGATCACCGTTTTAGTTCCTTTTTGCACTTCCATCTATATGTGAGATGTCAGACAAGTGCAGTGCTTTATTCAGTTTACCGAGTCTCATGTTCTACACAGCTATACTTGGAGCCACCATATATAACTACAAATGTAGGCTTATACAGGCCAATAATCATGCGCTCCCAACCCAGGCCATGCGGTAGAAAGCAGTTTTAGCCATAGCAGTCAAGCAAGAGCAGTCATTGCAACTCTTGCATGACATGAGAGCAACTGTAGAGTGAAAAGTGAGTTGCATAGTATATTTACACAGAAGGTAATCGTGGTAGTAAAGTGTAATCAAGAAATTCAATACTTGGAACCTAATTAATTAACTAAAGTACACACAATAAAATTTAAGTAGGCCTACTCTAGGGAAAAATATATGCGTAATTGAGTTTTAAACACACAAAAGCTGACAATACTTCTAAGTTGAATTGGTGTGCTATTCCATATTAAGGGACCAGTGCTCCTTAAAGAAAATTCTCTTCTATTAGAATAAATAAAGATCCTCCGAAGTTTGCTGCAGATCTTACTTCATATGGGTATAGGACGGTAGGTCAGAAGTGGAGTGGAAATATACCGTATATGTGGCATGAATGACTTAAACATGAATTTACAAGTTTGGATAATTTTAATTTGCTCAGGTTGTGGAATTTTAAACTGATGACAGAGTGGAATTGAGGAGATGCGAAATCCCGATCCTAAACTTATCCTAACAGCTATTTTTGGGAGTGACAAGGAATTTTAGTCTAGTAATGTAAATGGAAGTCCCTATCATGTTGCAGTATTATGTTAAATTTGGATGAATAAGTATATAATAAAGATTTAGACAATAAAAATAATATTAACAACCATTTCTGGGGCGCCATAACACAGCCATGCCATTACAAGGGCGTCAAACAGTAGTAACCAAAGCGGGTATGCAATGAGGAACGAGTGCCATAAATAAGTAGGCAGTACAATAGTACATAAGCAATACATGACAGAATTACCAAGTTTTTGCGATCTTAGACAATTTGTCAAATGTTGATCCAAGTGAACACCCACAATTTGAACTGAAACTACTTGAAAATTTCAAGTTTTCCACTTGGATTGTACCTTGTATAGAGGGACTTACCTTTTATGAGAAAAAAAAAGATATAGTTAGTATTATTCAGGTTTAAAGACAGCTTAAATGAAGATACAAAAGTTCAAAATTACAAGTCATTTTCACCTTCAATTATCTTCCTCTTCTCTTCATCTGTCGTTCGTTCTTCATTCAAAATGACTTCCTCTGCAAGTCATTAACATCCACATAAATGATGCAACTCTGCATTATTTTAATGACATTGATTATTGATCCAACTACTGCTTTTTTCTCTCTCACCATTATAACACCATGATGATACCAATAGCAATAGCAGACCATTTTCTTATTATCTATGACAACTGACAATATTCTTTTATTGCATACAGTGTAAAATTTGGAAAAATACATGAGGCAAGCTATTTCCTCAGTGTCACACTCTAATGCCTCAATGCAAGTGCAGTGAAGTCATTTATTTGTCAACCCCAAACCTAGCACGTTCAACAACACCAAGAATAACACTTGGCTTATGAGGTCCAAAAGTAAAGTTTTCATGATGTAACTGGGACCAAAGCGACAACCACTGATGCACTATGTTGGAAAGTTGATCCCTTAAAACAATTCTATCTGAAGAATTTTCATCTCTCAAATAATCTACACTATGAATGGAAAAACCGAACCTCTACATAACCCCTGCACTTTGGCTTCCAAATAGCCCAGACCTTGATCCAGAGGACTACAAAATCAGGGAGCGTGATGCTAGAAAATGTTACAAGACAAAGGTGCTCAGTGTCGCAGAACTGCGTCAGCCTATTATATGCCTAATAGATCTACAGACATTAGATGAATTTGATCCAGCTATTCGATTTCGCAATTAGTCTGTGGTGAGCGTGCGTGTCTTTGTGCACGTTTTGATGTACAAGGGGACATTTTAAACAGACATTATAACTAAAAAAATACAATTATCTGATTAATAATCTTTAAACTGAAGTTTCTCCAAGTTTCGTTAAAATATACAAATTTTTGCGTAACTTATCGTTTTAACAAGAGAGGTTCAGTTTTTCCGTTCACCGTGTATTATTAGTCGCTACTGTACAACTATGCTGAATTATTCTAGAATGGCAGTCTTAAAGAATTAAATAGTTACATGTATTGTACAACTTTCAACTAGATGTCAAGCAGGATCTCATCCGGAAAACACTTCAAAATAAATTCAATATATCTCACAAACTTGAGATAGCTTTAAATCTATTAGAAAGCACCTGCTCAAGCTACATGTACGTACTCAAATACCACCAAACCAACGCCAACCAGTAAACAAAACATGAATTATGCTAAGATTTCACTTTGCAAGGAAGGATTGTGCAAAATTCATCAGAAGACTTTGGTATAAAACTGCACAGAAAATAATTGAACAATGTTCCCTACTTGAAATTACATACAAGTGATTTCAGAAATCTTAAATGAAACAAATGACTTATTCAACAATAATGGAGAGGCTTAACTTTTATTGCAAAAATTATATAAAAAATAATTAGTAAGATTCAATAAATAAATGTTATCATGGAACTACATTAAAACTACTTAAATCTTATTGTTTGGTCAAAGATAGAAGCTGAAAGGTTGGAAGTCTAGTCAATAATATTATTGCAATACCCAATTTAAATATCACACGCAGCAGTTTGAATCTCATTGTACAACACAGTTTTTAAGAAAAATTACAACGTTTGAAGTTTTTGTTAAGTGTATTATTTTGATGGTATGTATAAAAGTGTATTAAAGAATAAACTTCAAACTTCCACGTATTCCTGTAATTGGATTGATTTGACAAGATGCTGTTTCTAGAAAGCCTTAACTTGGAATCGTTTTAATATTAATATCTCTTTCTTAAATTCTGAGATCCGACGATATTCCATAAGAAAATCGCAATACAATGCAATGTAATATAACATTTGTAGCGAGCTTTAACAGGACAAGAGCGCGAAATACTGCATGAGGGCCTCACAAAAAATACTTTTACTTCAGTTGATAGCTGGTGCACATGACTCAACCTTATCTCTCGGCTTTTCATATACATCGGTTAAGAAAACTATTTTCTAACATTTTCCAACAGCCAGCTTACTAATAACACGTACACTAATACAGCCCAACTATGTGCGAAGAAGTCGGTCATGTTAAAGTCATAGCAATTACATAAGAATCCTATCCATCCAGAGCATCCCAGTAGTTGCAGTGTTCACAGCTGACAGTCAGATAACAGCAAGCAGGCACAGTCAGACCAATTATTATGCTCGAAGAGATGTCACGCTTAAATTATTCATGTCTCTATTATGATCTGCATAATGATAAACCTCAAGTTATTAGCAAAGTATCACTCTGAGAGAATTTGGGTCAGTTATCCAACAATCAGTCAAGAAAAGTCATTAAATGAAAATTCTGAGATGAAATGGTCACAACAAATAATGCTGTAATGTAAGTACTCTACTGTCTACCATAGTTACTTGATCTGATGATAAATGAAGTCTGCCCATCAGTGACACATGATATCAATAATCATCAGATTCAAGACATTGGCTCCAGTGAAATTATAAGCAGTTCTACTTTACTTTTAAGGCAACAATGTGCAAATTAAAATTGTCCACGACAAAACTCAAAGATAAAAACGAAATTACATATTAAAGAAGAAAACTGATATTAGGCAAAGGCAGAGTCAATTTATAAGGTCACTCACTGCAGCCACAAAGGCAATGTTTTTCCATCAATGTTGCAATTCATCCCTGTATTCAATTATGGTTAGTGGTCACACAAGTTAAACTACATTACTAATTCACTAAAATCTGTAAACTTGCGTAAAGAATGAATATTGCTGAATATCATAGCAATGATTAAGAGCTACTTCTCTAATTACTTAACCATCTTAAGAAAATGCTTGTAAGAATGACAAACACAACACAGAACGACACCACTTTTAACTGCAACATCTCATCTAAACAAGGCATTCCAAGACGAACAATGAGAAATGACAGGCACTGGAAGAAAACAGGAACGTTCCATTCTACAGGAGTTCTAGACAGACACCTATTTGATGACACCACCACCACAAGCAAACACACGCAGAATACAAAGGCATTTCTAATGGAGATCTATGGATAAGGTTAGCGCTACCCACCTGCCTTGGAAATCCACTCTAAATAAGCTTCAGCCTGGCGGTCTACTACCTGCTGCTTCCTGAGTTTGAGGAAAGACCGACGGTTTTCCACCCTCTCTCGCTCCTTAGCGAACTCCCTGAATTTCGTGGACCACACAAGCAGCAGCCGCAGCATGAATGAAGGACATAAAAAAGTAGAATCACCACAACAGCAGACCTTAATTAAGACACATTTCTAGCAGCCACGCCATTCACTTACCCGCCTTGCAGATCCACTCTAAATAGCCGTTTAGCTCACGGTCTATCTGCTGCTGCTTGCGGAGCTTAAGAAATGCCCGCCGGCTTTCAACTCGCTCACGCTCCTTTGCAAACTCGCTAGAAACATGTCAAATCATCAGATCTCAGCAAAAACACAACAAAACTGGCTAAAGAAATGAGAAAGTCACTTGAGAGTAAGAAATGACAGCCAGAAAAGGCAACAACAGCCAAGTAAAGAAACAAAGCTGGAAGAGAAAAAATTTACAAATTTAAACAATGGCAAAACAAATGGCAAGAACCAACAATTCAACAGTTCAACAAAATCAGAATAAGCAGTAAAGTGAAGAGCAAGAAAGAACAATTGAGAGATTTTAATGTACCAAAATATAATAAATGCAATATATATGTTTCTATATATTTTATTGCTTATTCACACATTTCTATACTACCCATTTAAATTACTACTACTACCACTACTACTACTCAGATGTAATGAATAGACAAGCAATGACTTGACCTCTAACACAAGTCTCAAAATATTCAGCGACAAGTCAATAATCACTGCAGGAAATGCAATTCAGACAAATTGGGTAGCTAGTAGCACTGACAAAAAAACTGGACATATTGCTTGGACTCATGATTATTGGCAGATTCTGAAATCAGAAACTTTAGAAACATCTTACACACCGAAAGATATAGCGTGGAACAACCAGAAGAATAGAAATGAAACTGCAGACAAGTTTCAAGTTACAATGGAATTATTCACTATGAGCTTAGAACGAATATTCTGACTGTACTTCTAAACGGTATACCCTATTAGAGGAGTAAATGGTTTATATAAATGTTTAGGTAAAATATGATAACAGAAGCTATTGCAGACTTGATTGAATTAGCCAGGCAGGAAACTAGTGGAATGTATGCTTGAGGATTCAACCAAACTTGAAGTCAATAGTAGAAGTGGGTCTGGGGGAAGTGATGGTGTCCAGGGTATGTCTGAAAATACAAGCATCACTCAGAGAAGAACTTGAATAAGGGTAAAACATTCGCCTATTCACAGCGTTCCTCTTCCTTATCGATCAAAAACCCAGACATCTCGAAATCATGAAACACAGGCCCAAACAATGATTCGTGTCAGAGAAAAAATTCTGTGCATTTGTTTCGCAGACATTCTGATCCAGTCTGCTTGTCATCCAAAATGCTAGTTTGACAGTAATTTTCAATTCCTATAAGAAGGAATTAAGACCAAAGAATAAGCCAAGATCAGATCAAAAGCTCCTAACATTGTACCAGAGGGTATGAATACGTATTACATAAGACACTATAACAATTCATCACTCTCAAGCTTTAGCATTAAATAAATTCCTTGGACCAGGTAGCGTCGTATCGATACAAATAGGCTCTATCCCAAAGCGGAAAGTCCGCGCAAAGCAGAAATTGTTGTATCACTCATTGCTCAAAATGATCAACAGGCCTAGCAGTTAATGTCATTGAATTTTTAATTAGATTAATTTGATTTAAATGAAAATACTTAGTATAACATACCCGCTTAGAACACCCAGAACAAGATTGAGCATAAAAAAGGAACCGAGGATTATCAGTGGAACGTAATACAGCCATGGAAATGTACTTCCTAATGCATCGTTCGTCTACAAAAACACAATACACAGTGATTAACTAAATGACATAAGAAGCATCAACTTGGCGGTGTCCTGGCTATTTTCAAAAGTGCATGGATCAGACTAAGAACAATAACAGTGTGTTTCTGGCAATGCAAATGAGTCACTGTTTTGGCATGAATAAATAGGCCTAAATATCAACATTTTAACTTTTTTAACACATGTCTTAATGTCATCAATTTGGCTTTGACTAGCAGGAAGCTAGTGGAATAACTGAATACTAGAGGATGCCAGGCGCCATGCATCGTATCAGACTTTTGAGACTTTATTTGTTTAATTTACATTCTTTGCCTTTATTTTCCAAAATAGAAGTTTTGCCTTTTGAATTTGCCAATATTCTTGTTTTAACATATCATATCACTACAATTTAAGCAGAATCAACTTCCAATAATTGATATTAAAGTATTCACTGAGGCCAGTTGCTGATGGATCGCTACATGGGGAAATGGAAGTTGGACAAAAAATTGATACTGAGTTCATTTGGTTTGCATTTGACTCTTGCTTTCACTCCCACTGTAAAAATACTATAATAGCATAAAATCACCACTCACCAATCACCACAAATCAATGCTAGAGCTGAGTCAAGTGATGTCTGTATCTGCGTTCTTTTGGCAGTGCCGAATAGTATTAAAAGTTTTATGGAAGATCTTTAATTGACCTCAGGGTTAAGGTGTACGGCAGCATGTTTAATGGCCTACCTAACTCATTTTTACACAAGGCTGTGACTAGCGGCCTGCCATGCAACCTTACATTATTGAAGACTAGCCTGGCATAAGGCGACCTTCCAGGACTGAAATATGGTTGTGACTATAGCAGGCATGAGATGTTAATATTGAATACTAGATGCCAGGCGCCATGCATACTATCAAACTTTGATAAAAAAATTGGCTACACTAACCCTAATTCTAACTCCAAACATCTTACATCTGTAATTCTGTATGCTGACTATAAAGTAACTAAAAAAACTCATTTCATACAGATTCTTGGCATTCTCAAAGCTGGGGTGGAAAAGTGTTTTTATTTTTTATTTTTGGGTTTTTCTAAAAAAAAACAGAAAATCCAAAAACCAAGAAATGTTGTTTTTGGGTTTTTAATTTCTATTTTTAGAATTATTGTTATTGACATTAATTCAATCATGCCTAAATCCAGGATTTGACTTATTGTTGTAATAAAATCAACTGCCATCAATCATTTTGTGTTTATCAGTCTGAAATCTCAACTGAATTAATCTGAATTGGAGTTATTTCTTAACGTCATCCGAAATAAAAAATCTTAAAGCCAAAAAACCAATAAACCATAAAAACAGGAAAAAAAACAAAAAAAATTACTTCTCATTTTCCAAAAAACTTGTTTTTTCATGGTTTTTTCCACCTCTGCCTCAAAGTGATCAAGCTAAATACTTGACCAACATAAACGAAACTGTCTGTTACAGGTTGTACTGAAAAAGGCAATTTAGAAATCTGTAGACAAGATAGGATGAAAGTAGCCATTTTGTAGAATCATGTGAAACGTTACACTTGACTGGTGTTCTGTTAGATTCTGAAATTTTAAAGTCGTCTAGTAGTTACTTCGTTTCATACAAATAGGGGGCCGACCGCAAATGCACACATGGTAGTTTAGGACACATTTAGCTAGTATGCACATGTGCGAGATATGGACAGATGCAATTTAGGTATTTAACAGTAAAGCAAAACTACTTTTTGTAACTAATGCAGTAGTTTTATAGATTGGCTTAAAGCCACAATTATAGTAGTCACTTACGTAGTAGAGGACGGTTGTCCATCCCTCCATTGTGATGCACTGGAAGACAGTCAGCATAGCATATCCAATGTTGTCAAAGCTGATGATGCCGTACTTGGGTCCGACCCAATAGTAATCAACACACGTTGCATTGTCTTCTGGACAGGCGTAGCCACCGCGTGAAAAGAAGCCACGATGAGTAACGCAAGGCGTCGGCTCCTCTTCACCAGGGTCCACGTAAATCTCATCTGAAAATATGGGAATCTTTTGCCTTATTTTCGATCAGTGGCTAAAATATTGCTGAGAAGAGGAACAAAAATACACGCGCAATTACACACGCGAGCTGCAGGGATCGATGTTTCTTCTCTTAATGGCACAGGGGCACAAGTACAGTCACCAACTTTAATCTGTTCAAATATAACAACACCATAATAGGCTGCATGACTTTCTGATCGACCTACCGGAATTTGCGAGACGACAGGCACTATGAAAAGCACCGGAGAAGAATTCAAGGCCGATGATGGCGAAGATGATGATGGCGAAGAGGACGAGCATGGCGATCTGAAGCAGAGGAGCCATCGCTTTCAGAATGGACTTTAAGACCACTTGAAGACCTGCAAAATTAAACGACATCCTTATAATATCACATTCTGTCGATTACTTATTCTGGCCCATTTAGCTACATCGGTAAGCGCACATGCCGCGGAAGTCTGTTGTTACGGACACCACGTACGGTTCAAGCCTCGGTGCTGGCACACATTAGGAGAGTTAGGCATAAATCCCGGGCTACAGGAACGCTTTCAATTCTCATCATATGCCTACAATAATAAGGGACACTAAAATACACGTAGCAACCTTGGACAAGTTGCTTACCCATAATTGTTTGTGAGGAAGGCAATGGGAAGCCATATCACTCATCTCATTCCTCGGGTGGCGCAAGCCATAGAGCCTGCCTCCGGGCAGAGAACACTTCATCAGCAGCATCAAGCATCGTTATAGGTTATAAGCTTACATGAAGCAGCAATGCGACCCAGCTGTAGCCCTACAATTTCAGCAGATCGCATCAGGGTCGTAGGTCGAGTTTGTTTTAGCAGATCGAGGAATAAGCTCAGCCCAAAATACTCAAGCGTTTCAGTGTTGTAAGAGTGCTATTTGCAACATAGACTTCCAGTGACATAAGGCCCCATAGTTATATGCCTAGGCTCTACTATAGATAAAATGCTAGAATATCGTATTGATAGGCAGGCCTAGTGTCTATAATAGTTGCACGAAACGATTGAGGCACGCAGTGGTTTGTGGTGTTTTATTTTAAACTGTTAGATATTTAAAAAAAAAATAGCCACAGAAGTGTAGACAGGCCATGAGGATAGTCGAGAGTAAAATAGACAGGTCAACTGACCTGTCGCGACATATAGGCCTATAATGGCGTTCCACTTAATGCGAGAGATTAGAGATCATGTGATCATCCCAGACTATAGGCTTAGAAAAGGTGGATATTATGTCTAGCTCAACTGTTTAAACCAACTCATGACTTAAGCTTTTGACTGCCATACATATAGGCCTATTAACTATTAAGTCAGTGGTTAAGTTGTTTATGGGTGCATTTACTTGACTTCCTGTTTGACCTGGAAACGGAACGGACAAGAAGGAAGCAGAATGCTATTACTGATCTGATTTGATGTACGAAGCAGGTCAAAAATAAGCTGCAGTTTAGATCCTTGGCGCTGCTGAGAAATTGTGAAGATTTGCATTTTCATTTTCATTGTGAAGATTTGCATTTTCATTTTCATAAAGGCATCAATTAATTTTCGTCCTTTTAAAGAGATTCGCATCTTGCTATTCTATTCTATTCATAGATTTATAAAGCGCCTCTTTCAGTACAACCTAATCAGAGGCGCTCCCAGTGCGTTG
>JAQFXW010000074.1:0-26077 GCA_034693945.1 Dendrobaena attemsi | reverse complement strand
ACAGAGACAGACAGAGACAGAAAGAGACAGACAGAGACAGAAAGAGACAGACAGAGACAGACAGAGAGACAGAGAGATAAGCGGAGATACTGTGAAGCAGGAGCAGACGATATAATATTATATCAGAGTAGTAAACGTAGGTCAGATAAATATTCCGACGGCTGAAACATTGTTTCCTACTAAACCAACTCAAAGCCAATCTAAACAAGAAAGGAAAGGCGATAACAAGAAGAACGCCAGACAAACAACAAAACCTTCCTCTCCCAAAGTCTGCAGGGAACGTAAACTGAGCAGCTACTCACACAACAACACTGCCATCAGTATCAGCCTCACCATCATCATCAGCACCATCAGCAGCCGCTGCATCCCAACTGATCCTCATCACCAGCTACCTATGGCTATAATAGCATAGCATAGCAGAGCCAATTAATCGCCTCAGCATCAGCTGCTACTGCTCTGCGTCCGAATCCGAGATTATTGTAGACCTGTCAGATGCCGTTTAAATCTATGTACAGGAGATGAACATCGGATCAGCCTCTCGCCTAATGGAATCCATCGCCGTTTCTATGTCTACGTGTCCCACTATCTCTGTCTCTATCCCGACATGCATCACTCTTTCTCTCCATCCTCTTTCTCTCTGTCTCTGTCTCTCCCCTTCCTCATTTTTTCCAATTAGCGCAGCGATTCTACAAAAGAAAGAATAGAAAAGAAAACAGAAAACAGAGAGAAAGATAGAAGAAGAGAAGAAGGAAAAGCAAAGGCAAAGAGAGAGAGAGACAGAGACAGAGAGACAGAGACAGAGAGCCTATGTGTGTGTTCCGATTTATCTATTTACCTCAATTTGTACCAAGAAGTAAGACATTCAACCATGTATACATGCATAGGCCTAATACATAACATTTATTGTCAGACCGATAGATAAACAAACATAGACATACAGATATACAATAATACATGTACATGTGTAGGCCTACAGACAGATAGTCAGACCCATATAATATAATTGCAGCCTAATAACCATTTTTCCGTCGTCTCAGACATCGTAGGTCGGTCGGTCTCGTCATTTAGATCTGCTGTGTGAAGAAGATTTGACGTCACTTAAACGGAATTCGTCTGACTTGGATGACGTCATTCCACTCAGTGACGTCTCAATGATGTAACAGGTTGCTCCTACTTCTGCTGCTCCTATACTTCACATGATCTCAATCATCTCTCATTCGATGGTCGCAGATGTCTGTGGCAGCAGACGATGAGGCTGAGGATCGCGATGCTCTCTCTCTTTCCATCTGACCACACCAAGACGAAGGGACATTGTTGTCTCCAAGGGGACACACAGCAAGAACAAGAAATACCTGGCGGAAGTTGTTATAGGCAACCTGGTCCAGGATAGATGGACCAACCACAGCTATAGCTTTCAAGGAGCACTGTGAATGTTAGAATCATCCATCCATCCATCCACTAGACTAATGAATTTATCCACTTTTAATCAACGTAATAATTATTATAACAAGATTCTCAATAAAATGTTATTTGACAAGTCTAAAATTATTATCCTTGAAGATCTCCTTCTGCAGTTCAATCAGAAATCAAAAGGATGACACTGCCGACGATGAGAGAGAGAGACAGACAGAGACGGAGAGAAAGAAAGAGGCAGAGAGGGAGAGACAGAGACTGAGAGAAAGAGGCAGAGAGGGAGAGACTTAAGACAGAATCCTTGCCTTCGTAAGTTTATCCTTTCCTTTTGGCTAAAAATTGACGGAAGTCTAAAATAAAATTTCTCGTCTGACATTCAACGATTTCCGTAATAAGGAGAGAATGAAACTGAAATGTCTTTAATAAGCTCTTTGATAAAACATCATTAGAACCTGGTTACGTCATTAGCAACGGTTCATCCTGGAATTAGGTCTATTTAAGAGGATAAGTGGACGAAGAGGAATGAAATGAAAGTGGGATGACGAAGTGGAGAAGAAAGGGATTTGAAACAAAACAAGGTATCAGACGAAAGTATTTGATGATCGGAAAAGAGAAGGAATGAGACAATGAGAGGAGGGAAAAGATATGGAAGAGAGTTAAAAAGTAGAGCAGGGATGATTGATGAATGAATGGTCAAGAAGGAGGAGGATTAGAGGATGATAATGAAGAAATAGCAGAGGGAAGAGTAGAATTGAGATAGAAGAGGAGGAAGAAATAGAGGAAGAGGAGGAAGAGGAGGCGAACGAGGAGGAGATAACATCTGCATACGTTATCAAAATCATCATTTTTTATATGAAGCGTTGTTAGAATCTAAAACCTACTTTAAGAATTCCTTTCCGTAATTCATTGTCTTAATAATAGAAATGTTTATTGATCTTTTGAACGACAACAACAGAAAAAGAATTAGAATCAGTTATTCATCTTTCTCTGTCTCTCTGTCTCTGTCTCTCTGTCTCTGTCTCTCTGTCTCTCTGTCTCAATTAATTCTTTCGCAACAGAGGAATGATTGACAGGGAGACCCGTCTACTCCTTTGCTATTTCAGTTGCTGTGGCAACCGACTGAATGTGAATACCACTCCTCTGATCGTCATGCATCGTTGATTTGTCTTTCGTCACGCTTCATTCATCCGCACAACAGCAGAATGCACAGAGTACCTGATGACTGGTCAAAGGTCACCTATCCTGGAGGTCATGAACTGTTCCTTCGTTAAATGCCTTTGTGCGTCGCTGAGCGAATAAGACCCGAACAAAAAAGGTGAAGATCGTTCTTTCGGTTTGACCCTGGTCATTAGATGACGGCTGTTAAATGAGACCTTGGAGGTCAAATGAAGGTTGTACGTTGTGGCCTTGGAGGTCAAATGACGGTCGTTTTCTGTGACCTTGACAATTAAACGAAGGTCGGTGGAGAGATGCAATCTGTCTTCGTCAGTCTTTGGATATTTTCGGATGACCTCGTGACCTCGTCGCTTCCTTCCGCCGTTGCACCGGATCCGAGATGAACCATTTCGGTGGCCAGTTGTTTGACGACGCGTGTCTTCACCCGATTGGCTGTCGTCGTCTGGCCATTGGTGACGTCACTCGGCCAGAGTTCAGTGCAGACGACAGTGGGCGCCAGGTGTCCATTGCCTCGTCTGCCTCCAGTCCTAGCAGGATGCGTTGGATTCAGAGGCTGAGGTGCAGTGGATGCGGCGGCGGCGGCGCCTGCAGCCTCAGAGTAGAGATGCTCGATGCTCGCCCGCTTCCGTCGAGTGGTGCATGGAGCGAGGAAGAGCTTGTGGAAGGTCATTCGGAACTTGGAGCTGAAGGAGGAGTAGAGCACAAAGTTAGAGCAGCAGTTAGTGATGACGAGCAGATTGAAGACATTGGCTGTGATGGTCAGAAGGATCTGTCTCTCCCTTGTCAGCTCAGAGCGAAGGATGAGGTAGGCAGTGAAGACGTGCTGCACCGCCTGAGGGGTTTGGCAGACGAGGAAGACGACAACCACTGTTATCAGCATCACTGTGATCCTCTGCTGCGTCTGGTGATTGCTCCCTCCTCCTCCTCCTCCTCCTGCTCGGCTGATGGGGGTTGTGGTGGCGTTCGTCGTGGCGTCGGTGGTGGAGGGGCAGGAGGGCTTGTCGGCAGAGGCGACACCCTGGCGCCAGCGGGCAGCGGTGATGACGGCGTTGAGGAGAAGTGCGTTGAAGATGGAGAGAAGGATGAGTGGAAGGAAAGTAAAGAGGGCTTGGTTGAGGTACCTATAACCGACGTTGTATCCAGGCGAGTCACCAAAGGACGTCTTACTGAACGGGAGACCCTTTCCAGTCGAGTTCCTTCCATCCTCCTTCTCCGCCTCCTCCTCATTCTCACCGGAAGGCGTGTACTCGAAGAACTCTGGGAAGGTGACGAGGGCGGCAGAGACGCAGACGACGACGACGATGACCTTTGCCCTTCTGGGGGTGCACCAGACTTTGCCCTTCATCGGGTGACAGACCCCGATGTATCGCTCAACGGTGAAGGTCAGCGTCAGCCAGATCCCGGTGTTGCTGCAGATGTCCGTGAGAGGGCGGATGACTGGCATACGGTATCGGTTGAACCAGGTGGAAGTGGCGACGGATTGGAAGTGGAAGAGACTGAGGATGTAGGAGAGGATGAGGTAGAGGACGTCGTAGACAGCCAACGCAGTCAGGTAACAGTTGGTGGAGGATTTCATCCAGCGACGAGTTAGAACGGCGATGTTGACCAGGTTGCCAATGACCCCGAAGCAGACGAGGGCGGGGGTTATGACCTTCTGAACTGTGAACCGCGTCACGTTGAGTTGCCATTCGAGATGGGCTAGACGGTCGTCGATTGGGGAGGAGAGAGCGGGGGTTGATGGACAGGTGGAGGAGAAGGAGGAGGATGGGGAGCAGGAAGAGGAAGAGGTGGAGTCGATCGGTGCCTGGAAGGTCAAGGGGTCAGCGGTGAGGTCAAGGACGTGGATTCCCACCAGGAAAATGTCTTTCGGTTGCGTCCAATTCAGAAGATTCATCGCAAAATGATCTACGAACATATCAGACAGAAAGAAAATTATAGACGGATAATTAAATTACAGTTTATAATTTACACCTGTGTGTGTCTGTCTCTCTCTCCCCTCCCTCTCTCTCTGTCTGTCTCTGTCTGCCTCTCAATATGTTTCTGTCTCTGTCTCTCTCTCAATATGTCTCTGTCTCTGTCTCTTTCTGTCTGTCTCGCTCTCTGCCGTCGTTTTGTCCCTGATAACCAACCGATCGCTCATCAATATTGTTGCTGCCATAAATAGTTCTTTAGAAAGAGAATCGATCAATCGTTTGGTCAATCCTTGTTCTCTGACTCGAAACCTCTTCTTCATCTCATCTCATCACTCATTCAAATCACTCCATCTCCTCCTCTTCCACATCTTCCAATCCTCCATCTCCTCCACTACCTCTTCAGCATCCATCTCTTCTTCTTCCAGTCTCCTCATTTTCCCCTTTCACCTGATTCCATTAATAATTGGCGCCGGAAGCATTGCCCCATGATTGTCAGATGGAAGACGAATCACCTTTCTCTCCTCTGCAGGGCCATTTCATTCCCATCGTCATCCCTCCAATGTCTCTCCATCTTTCTCATTCCATCTATGCAATATGTGATTGTGTCCCGCATCTGAATCTAACTCTACACGCACGTATTACCCTATAGGTCTACATTGTATACGTTGCTATCCGCGTATTATTATTATAGGCCTACACAGGTGTACCTATCCCTGTGGCTCTGTCTGTCTGTGCCGGTATGTCCTCCCTCTAACTTATATATATATATATGTTGTATATATAATGATTTTGATTTGATTTGATTATTATAATCAGTGCTAAATTCGATGCTTACAGGAAGATCTTTGAATTGGCAGCAGATAAAACAAATCGGGAATGCAGATATAAAATATTCAAGAAGCCAAAAGGAATTAACTTTAGAGTGTTCTTTAGCACAGAGTTGTAGACTGGTGAAATGGATTGATAATTATAGGTCTAGTGGAATAGTTCTGCTGTATCAGTGGATAGTAGGTAGCCTATACATGTAAACGTTCTATCATGGCTTTTTACTTTTGAGAGGAAGCTGGGAGATTACGTGTTTCGCTATAATTGGGCATCATAGATTACCTTCAGTAATAATTGAATATAATAAATTCTAAACTAGACAAGGCTACAATCTTAAATCTCTTTCTAACCACTTCATGTATCATGCTATATTGCTTATGCTAAATAGTGTTTCATTGATTTCTCTTACAATTATCGATAACAATATTATTATTAGAATATGTCATGTCTCAGGCATTTCCTACCTCAGCTGTTATTGTTATTGACTACAATCTATGCAATATGTGATTGTGTCCCGCATCTGAATCTACCACCAATTATTCACGAGCATCTAATTACAATAATAATTGTTATCACTCTCCATTTTCTATTTCCTTCTTTCTCCGTAATTTTTATAGCTAACTTTTCTCTATTCTTCTCTCTTCTGTCTGTTACTAACTTCCTTTTCTTTCTCTTTTTCTCTTTTCTCCTATTTCTCTTTCTCTCTATCTATCTCTCTGTCTCTGTCTCTCCCTCTTTGCACCCTTTCCTTCTTTCTGTAAGAGCAGAATTTGTGCTTTTGACCTGAGTTTTCATACTGCGCGAACGACCAATGCGTCTCTAGACTCCATAGTCACAGGATCAGACATCGATTTCTAATCCATTCCATCGTAGGATATAGAGACTTCCTCTCCTGTTTTTCTCAGCGGGTCATACAGTGGCAGATTGGTTAGAGCCGTCGCCTTGTTTGTGATGGGGGAGAGCAATGGTTCTATCATCCTCCGTCTCCTCCTCCTCGTCCTCTTCTTCCTCTTCGTACTTCTGAAACTGTTGTGCGTATAGGGACCTAGAACAAGACCGTAACTCACAATTGCTCAATGACATTTCGCATCTCTCGTTGCGTAGGCAATTCCGAGGGTTTGGAAAGAGAAAATTATCAAATATACTTGTATTGCATTACACTGTAGTTCTCTCCCTCTCTCTCTGGGTCTCTCTTTGTCTTTCTCTCTGTATTTCTCTGTTTCTCTCACTGTCTCTCTGTCTCTACCTTTATCTCATTGTTCTATAATAGGCCTATCTGTCCTCCTGTCTATCGCTGCATGTTCTCTTCCGTTTGTCTGCTTTTCCTCTCGTTTCATCTCTTCTTCTCTGAATGCTTTGAATCTGCTTTTGGTCTCTGATTGCAATAATTCTAATCTGACGCTTAAATGAGGACCACTCGAAGAAGAAGAAGAGGAAACTCATCTCGGTGGCGACAGTCCCTGCAATGAGATCCCTGTGAAATAATCCCAGGCATGCGATGATTGCCTAAAGGTGAATGGGAGGAACTGAGGATCTGAAGACTAGTCTCCTCTCCTCTGCCATTTCCAACAGAGTCCTTTGATACCTCCGCTGATTTGGGATTCTTTAAAAGTAATTTCAATTCGGTGGGAGGTCCATAAAAGTTATGGGAAATCGGTCGAGGGTTCATACAATTTATTTAAAATCCGTGAGAGGTCCATAAGAGTTATTTGAATTCGGGGGAAGGCCTGTCTGTCTGTGCAGATGATCGTCATGCAATCACTTGATTGCCTCGCGTGATTCTTCTCCATCATCAACAACGAAAATTGAGTTGAAATTCGATCGAAATCGAGTGAACCTTCTTCAGCTCCAGCTGTGCACTAACAACATCACATCAAGAAACCATCCAACCATAAAACACGCCATCAACCAAATCAACCCGTTTCCTCCTATTTATAAGTCATCCGGAGATTTTCCCAAGACGTTTCACTCCAGTGGAAGACAATATTTTCCCAGATATTCAGAGGCGCAGCAATGGGGGGGGGGCAGGGGGGGAGTCGCCTCGGGAGACACTTTGGCCAGTAGCGGCAAAATTGGGTGGAAGAGACAGAAAAGTAGGGAAAACAGGACTTTAAAGTCTTTATTGAAAACAAGGAGTAAAGGAAAAGGCGACAGTTCTCGTTAGGGGCGGCAAAATGGAAGAATGGTCGTAAACGGAAGGAAGGAACAAAGAAAACTTGAGATTTCAGGCGAATGACTAAAAAAGGTCGTCAGATATTTCGGGTTTAAATGGCGGAAAATGTGGGACTCGCCCCGGGCGGCAATAAGGCTCGTTACACCACTGTAGACATTCCACTCATTACTTTAAGAAAGTGCATTTTCAAAACTTCTACTAGTATCTAGATGCCTTCCCGTATTAGTAGTATTTTTGTTTTTAAATAAATAATGTAATTTCAATAATATTATATTCCATCATATTGTTTTATCTTCACACTTCTTTGCGCAATCCCGCATTCAGTTCAATCCCCCTCGGAGCAGCTCCACCACCCCACCTACCAAACACTCCCCACCAACACCCCAACCGAGTGCAAGAAAGGGTACTTGTCTGGTGCATCGTCACCATTTCACCCGCTGCTATTTCCAACGGCACCAATATTACTTATAAATAGACCGCGCAATCCATTAATCCACAGCAATTTCTTTCTCTTTTTCCTTCTCCTCTTCCTTTTCCTTCTCCATCTCCTTTTCCTCCTCCTCCTTTTCGTCTTCTTCCTCCCCTTCCTCATCTTCCTCCTGCTTTGGTTCACTCGATCGAGTTCTGTCACTCACAGTCAACTTCAGGATAATCGAGCAACGATTAATGAACGAAATTGGTCGATGTGAGATTTTCAGTTAAAGGACTATTTTCTGATTTGTTCTAGTGCAGCCTGCCACCCGCAACGACCCTCTGTCGATGGGTAGAGAGACTTACAGATAGCCTAGTGTATAGCCTATACACGAATAGACGAATGATCCGTGTTGACCCTTTGTGGCAGTCTGTTTCCTCGCATCATTTGTCCAGTTCCAATCTATGTCCAATGTCTCGTGTCTTCCATCGATGGATATTCAGAGCAAAGTCTTCGTCCTCCGCATTTCTCTCCTTTTCCTACGAATTGTGTTTTTTGTGATGTGGGATTAGACGATCGAGTCTGACATATTCGCTCTCTATTTATAACATCGTTCCTATTCTTATTATTATTATTATTATTATGGACGATATTATTGTGATGAGAGAGAACGATTAGATAAACATCCCTCGAACAAAGATATTGAAAAAACCTAATCCCTACAAATCCCACAGTTGCGTCTACTTGTACGGCTGAGTGTGTTTCTGCTTGTATTGTTGGGTCTGCGTATAAATCAAATGCATGACTTGTGTGATTTGTTATTATAATGGATTTCTAAATATAGAGGGAAAACGTGAGAATTAATGTAGAGAGAGAGAGAGAGAGAGAGAGAGAGAGAGAGATTTACAGACAGACAGATAAAGTTTGTGTGTCTCACTTCTCTCTCTATACAAATTACATTTGGAAAGCCATTATAATAACAAATCACACAAGTCATGCATTTGATTTATACACAGACTCAACAATACAAACAAGAACAAAAGCGTCAGAGAGAGAGAGAGAGAGAGAGAGAGAGAGAGAGAGAGAGAGAGAGTCGGAAAAAGGAAGCACGCATTTTCGAAAGGCTAAAACCGTTCAATATACCCGATAGCATCCGTTCAATTCCCTTCTATATCTCTTTCCCTCTTTCTGTTTCCATCTTCCTTTCCATCTTTCTTTCCATCTTTCTTTCCATCTCTTTTTCCATCTCTTTTTCCATCTCTTTTCACATCTCTCTTTCTTTCCATTTCTCTTTCCACCTCTCGTTCCACCTCCCTTTCCATCCGTCCACTCGTAATCCTTCATTCCGCCATTTCGTCCTTTTAGTCTGTCACTATAAAGCACTGCTAGAACGAAGGTTCCGATGGAGAAATAATCCCATGGTCCATTTCAACCGAACTATTCCCATTCAACCACATCTATATAGTATATAGTATATTACGTCGTCTCTTTAGCTATACCTGTCTTCCCAACCTCTGTCCATATCCTTCTCTGTGCTTGTAAGACTGTCTGTCTGTCTGTCTGTCTGTCTACCTCTCTCTTTCTCATTAACGCATTCTACACTTTGAGTCCATTCTTCTCTCTCGCAACTTCTGTCCCTCTGTCCATGCCTCTGTTTCTCTGTCTCTCTGTCTCTCTATTTGTCCACCCACTGATTGCTCTTCTGCTTGCCCTTTGTCCGTCTCTTCCTCTGCTTCAATGTTTTACTTATAAGAAATTCAAATCTGCTGTTTACAACAAGTCATAGAATTACGACTGGAAATAATAATAACAATAATAAAAAATTTTGTCGTAATAAACAGGAAAAATGAAGAAACTGATACGCACACGATTTTTTATTCCATTAAAGAGAGATAAAGATAAGACCTCTTCCCCCTCCTCCTCCTCCTTCTCCTCCTTCTCCTCCTTCTGCTCTTCTTCCTCTTCCTCCTACTCCTCCTCTGTTGCATTCTTCTCCTCATCTTCCTAAATTAAACGTGAATGATGTTTAACGACGCTGTGTCTCAATAAAGAGCTCCCTCCCTTTATCCGGGCTATGGACTGGCACTAAAAGAGATGGACGTTGATCCACCCTTTGCAATGTCCTACTTCTGTATACAGATCTGTCCATTAGTCTCTCTGTCTGTCTGTCTGTCTCTCTCTGTCTGTCTTTATCTGTCTCTCTCTGTCTCTCTATGTCTCTGTCTCTGTCTGTCTCTGTCTCTGTCTGTCTGTCTCTCTCACTCTCTCTCACTCTCTCTCTCTCCTACTTTCTCTCGTCATTCGTTTTATGTCTTCTCTACATTCGACATGCATCGGCGCAATAGAAATTAGCAATTCATTCAAAGAGAGCAATGATGAGCTTCAAACTTCAGAATGATGACAAAACGCTGTTGGAAATCTAGAAAAAGAATGAAATAGTTCTATACAGAAACGAGCGTTAGGCCTAGACCTAGATTTAAGATGATATTTTCTTAGAGAATTTGCTTTCCTGCCAGTTTTAGTCTAATTGAAGGACCTCTAGTACAAACGCAAGCAAATGATGAAGGAGAAAATTAGGGGAACGAGAGAAAGAAACCTGTTGATCAATAGACGCCATTTGCAAGATGTGCAGCATCCATATGAGAAGTAGAAGAAAGAAAAAGAAGAAGAGAATAGCACAGAAGAGAGAGAATGCAAATGAGACTGTGCGAAGAAATCTCGAATTCAGGTCTCGATTCCACCGTGATATATATCTTAGTCTGTCTCTGTCCTTCTCTTGCTTATTCCTCTCCTGTTATATCACTCTGTCTGTCTGTCTCTGTCTGTCTGTCTCTGTCTCTGTCTCTGTCCCTGCCTCTGTCTCTGCCTCTGTCTCTGTCTCTGTCTCTCTCGCTCACTTTTGCTTTCTATGCAGACATGTATGCCTATTGTTATTCATACCAGTATAGGAATTAATATAGAAGTGTAATGAGCCACTTGTTATATTGGTCGATTTTTTTCTTCCAAAGGTTAAATCCCCTTAAAGACTGTAGCTGCCATTCAAATCAATTACTTTGCACTGGTGGTTGATTGCAAATAGCTGTGCAACAATCGCTTAATATGTTTCACTAAAAATCATAGAAAATCCGCATAAACCACATCACACGCAAAAGGTCTCATATGAAATAAATCGTTTCCTCAGTCTGTCGACCGTGATCTGGGTTTCAATCATTTGCCTATAATAGATTTTATTTTTACAATACTTTTTGAATCTGGGACCACTTGAAGCTCAAACATTCTTCAAGGGCCCGGGTTAACTTTTTTTAGTACCATGTCAAATTATTTTTAGAGTTCACTTGTAAGAAAACTGATTAATCCGCAAATTAACTTGCCCTTAAGTCCACTATACATACATGTATACCTTCTAATGCATACCACTCTACTTCTAATTAGGATCGTACCAATAAGAAAATCAACACATTTGAAACATTAATTTTCTCAACTTGAAATTTACTGTTTAATGCTCTATATGGATCGGATCCGACCCAGGGCCTTAGTTTGCCCAGGGGTGCCTGACCTACAATATCACAATTCTGATCTGTGGAGATGACCAGAGATTCTGGCGCCATGGAAATAGATCGGGATTAAATTTAGATCTGAAAATAAGCAACAACCGTTGTCCGTTGTTTTTGTGACCCGTCCTCATCAAGTGTAACAAGCTCTTACCTTTCTCACAAATCAAACCACAACCGAAACCAAGAAAGAAGAGGCGTCTAATGAGAAGTGAATAGAGACTAACCTCGTCGACTGAATATCCTCGGACTGCAGAGGTTAGGAAAGAGGAAGCAATGAAATCTCCTCCGTTGAAATTGCTCCAACTAGAAAAGTCCGATGGATGAAGCTCTCTTTCGTTTCTCTAACTTAGTCAACGCAACAACAGAGAATGATTGCAGTAGAATAGAATCAACATCCGAAGCACTTCTGCATGATCTCTCTGTATCTCTGTCTCTATGTCTCTGTGTTTCTAAGTATTTCTGTTAATATGTCTAGGTGTCTCTCTTTCGCTCTCTATGTGTCTCTATATATCTCCCTGTCTCTGTCTAACTGTCTCTGTCTGTTACTGTATCATTGTCGCTTTCTTTCTCTCTCCTCCCATGTGTAAATAGGTCCGTGGTCAGATGTCGAATGCGTCTTCCTCTATTCCGCCTTCCTCAGTCGACCGTCGCTCTTCGTACACTTCTGCTGCCTCCGTAGCTGATGCGCGGATGAGGAGATGCGCTGCTTTCCCATCTCATATTTCCACCACCAGCAGCAACAGAAGTGGCGAGAAACTTACGATGGATGGATAATCGGATGGCAGAAGAAGGAGGAGGACGAGGAGGACATGCAGGATGATGGAAATCGGAGGAGAAGAGGAGCAGAGGAGGAAGAGGAAGAGGAGAGGATGAGTGGAAGAAATTGGGAAGAGAGGAGGAAGAGGAGGAGGAGGAGGAGGAGGAGGAGGAGGAGGAAATGAATAAGGTTAGAAGAAAACTAAGGAGTATAAGGAGATGAATAAGAAGGATGATTGGAAGAATGAGGTTAAGCAGAGGAATAAAGGAGGAGAGAGAGATACAGAGAGAGACACAGAGAGAGACACAGAGAGAGACACAGAGAGACACAGAGAGACAGAGAGACACAGAGAGACAGTGAGAAAGCGTAGAAATATCAGAGAGGAAGTGAAGCGTGAAGAGCATCAACCAGATGGCCTTAGACCGACGAAGTAATTGATATTTGACCGACCATCATCTCTCTCTCTGTCCGTCTGTCTCCGTGTCTCGTTCTGTCTGTCTTCTGATGCACGTCTTCATCTGTCTGTCTGTCTGTCTCTCTTTGCATGTATCGCTGTCTAACTCGTGGCGCCAACAGCCGACCAACCTTCATCACGCATTAGTTGACTTCGGAGTATACACTTCTCTACACGTATAGATCATCCCAATAACATGCGCATTGCACAATGTGAATGCATGCAAATGTACACATTGTAATGCAAGAATGCCTACATCTATAAGTGAAGGAATTACATCGATGTGGACAACATAGTCGTTGGAGAGTTACCGGTAGTCGATGATCTGTGGTAAGAGTTGGTCTAAGCAGGAGGGTGTATTATATTGTATAGGCGTGCTTCTATACCGCCACTACTACTTAGAGGCGGTCCCGACTACAGCCCGTAGATGTGTCGGAGTTTTACACGCCTAAGCGATTGAGGAATAATTGTGAGTGAAGGACTTGCTAAGGGTCCCAGGCGGCGGGTGGGATTCCTTGGTGTGTGTGTTTGTGGGGGGTAAGAGTTGATCTAGGGGAGGTGTCTTTGAGGGTGGCGTCGAATGCAGGTGAAGAGAAGGGAGAAATAGGAGTTGAAGAATGAAAGGAAAGGAAGAAAAATAAGAACAAGAGCAACAATTATAGGAAGAAGTTTCCGTAGACATAATTTACGATTCAGTAATTTATAACAATTTTTATTCTTCTTCTCGCATCTCAACAACTTCTGTGAGATGTAATTGGCTTCGACCCATAAGTGCACCGAAACCAAGTCCTATAATTCCTATCAGTTAGTGCATTCTTCGTGCTAATAATTACAGCGTCGGTCTGACTTGACTGAGCGGCGCAACTGTCATCCCTCGTATCTTCTTTCCGCAGGCAGCAGCTGATGCTATTGCAGAGAGGCAAGTACAATTGCTATCTTTACATCTAAGATGAATTGTTCTGCTGACTGACTTCTTTCCTCTGACCGTAAATCATTCACCACCCCATGGCACCCCAACAGAAGCAACCCACAGAAGCAACCCACAGAAGCACCCCACAGAAGCACCCCACAGAATCACCTAAGCAAAAACACCTTACCCACTCCTAACACATTAATTTTGCATCAATTACAGGATATTTGAACCCAGGAAGAGTTCTTGTCCTGAAACTTTTAAGGTCCCTACAACTCTCTGTATCTCTGTCTATGTCTCTTGATACTTCTCTATGCCTCTCTGTGTCTCTCTATGTCTCTCTATGCCTCTCTATGCCTCTCTATGCCTCTCTATGCCTCTCTATGCATGTCTGGCTCAGACAAAAGAAGTTGAAGCAGAGAGAGATGGATTAATGACAAACCAAAACAAATGAGAATCGATCCTTTTTTCTCTTCTCTTCTTCCGTTTCTTATGAAATGTGATTAATTGTTTGATTATCAGAAGAAGAATAATTTATTAAGAAGAAGAAGGAACTTGATTGACAATATTAATTATTATTAAGGTTATTGATGCAAACGTCTTCCTCCCTCGCAGCCAACATTTACTCGCTGTCTCAGCTAATCACCTTTTGGTTCCCGCTGAGTGACTGAGGTATGCGCTGAATTTCGTGCGCTACAGAAGTTGCTAAATTGATTGGGATAAGACGTAATTTACATTTTCGAATGACGTCAGTCGACTCTCTCTCTTTCTCTCTCTTGTTCTCTGTCTATCTCTCTGTCTCTCTGTCTCTCTCTCTTGCTCTCTCTGAAATCTATTACCGACGTCGTAAGAAATCGCTTCAACGTAGGATTAATGACGACAGCGGAAGTGCTCTTCATGCGTCGTCACGTGGTGATCACGTGACGTATTTCCGGTTTTCATCGTTCAATCAATGAACGCCGTCTGAGTCAATGCATCGTACGAACCAAAGCAACGAACAGAAGAACTCTGATGTAGGCATCTCAACACACGTGTGCCACAACCCAACAACACAAATCTTAGATCGTTCATTATTCATTCATTACAATAATTTATGTAGCGCCACTTCAAGGCCACTACTCAGCGGCGCTCCCGACCACAGCACGGGCAAAAGAATGTATCAGATTGGATCATAGGAAGCAAGCGCAGTTCACAGGGAGACCATTACAAAACGAGGGACCAACGACCGAAAAGGAACGTTTCTACCTAGTTGCTGTGCGAGCAAAAGGTACAATCAGCCTCCAACAGTAGAAATAAAGCAGGAGAGATGATTACACAAGTAGGCTAAGCTTAGAACACTAATAGAACCCAACTAATAGAGCGACAATATAATGTCATGCATTCTAAAGTATGATATTCCTACAAATTATTACTAAACAATTTCATCATCTCCAAGTTCATCTGCAACAGAGGAAAGATAATAGATACGTCACTCTGTAGGGTGTTGAGAAAGGGAGTCAACTCCTCCTTTGACAGAATATCAACGACGTCATAGGTATTGCACACTCTTCAGCAAACACAGGTGCTTCCAACAATCACTGCGAAACACTCGTCAGACTATTCTGAAAAGAAATATCCGTAAATAGCATCCCTTGTCATGATAGACACTAGAACTATGAATGACCGGATCGATTTAGCACATTTTAATTACGATGAAGTATAGGCTTATACATAAGGCCTATAAGAGGAGAAAGGGAAGAGGAAGAGGACTAGGAGGTGGAGGAAGAACTGGAAGAGGAAAGGTGAAGGTGGAAGAGCTAGGGTGGTGCTATTGATTCGCCCTGCCCTCTGCACGTCCATCAGTGCAGGAGGGTTCGATGACATCGAATTGAAAGAAAGCGTCTTCTATTATTGCCTCTCACCTGGGAGCAAACGAGAAACAGGTAGCACACAGGCGAACACACACACACTCACACATGGACCGACTCAGTTTCCTTGTAAGCAACGACATCTTCAGTTGACAGTCGACGGATATCATTATAAATAGCAACAAAATCGAATGAATATAAAGAGTGCCAACAGAAGAAGAATACAATTATGATCAAAACAAATAGTGCTACTAAAAATAGACAGATATAAATAGAAGTAATAACAACACAACTATTAGGCCGATGCTTTAACTAGAGAGAACTAACAACGTAACATGTTATGAATAATAATTATAATTTTAATCTCTAGGAAGAGATGGGTGCGAGGAATGAAATCTTATTATCATTAGTTGACCTATAATAATAGTAAGACCACTTGAAGCTCTGTTCACTGTCCTCGTAATGTTGTCATCAGATGACGATTAATGTCTGACGTTTTCTTTTAAGTCTTTGCTCCTGGAAATATGTACTGGATAATCATCCTCTCCAGGCAATTTCCACCGTTCCCATTCCATACCTTTGTAGTATCACGTAATGCTGCTTATTGCTCCATCTCTGTATCACTCATCATCATCAACAGCAGCAGCATCAACATCAGTATGTTATAAATGATCTATTTAAAATGATAATGATGATTCTGGCCGCCTGGAAGCCAGGCCCCTCTGCACAAGGCCGCACTATAGCGCAAGTTAGGGTTATGCCCCAAGGTCGAGGTCCGCCCTTCAGAGCTCCCTGGAGGTCCTGGATCCCCGAAGTCCTGGATCCCTGGAGGTCCCCGGAAATCCTGGAAGTTCTGGGAACAGGGTCAGGGTCCCTGGAGGTCCCGGGTCCCTGGAGGTCCTGGGACAAGGTCAAGGTCCTGGGTCAAGGTCAAGGTCCTGAGCCAGGGTCAGTGTTCTGGGTCAAGGTCAGGGTCCCTGGCCAGGTCATTTGGGTTTCAGCCACCACTTGGACAACTACTCTCATCTTATCAGAATGTTACAGATGGGTCCAATCGAAGCCAAAGCCTCAGAATGAATCAGAAATGAAATCTCTGTCTGTCTGTCTGTCTGTCTCTGTCTCTGTCTCACTATCTCTTTCTCTCTCTGCCATTTAGACGAACACAGCCATCAGCAAAACAGTCACAACAGATACAATCGGACAACAGTGGTTGCTACTGTAGGTGATGTTGGCGGTGATGATGGCTGTTCCTCTTTATCCCTTCATCCCAACTCGACTTAACCGATGATCCGAGCGTCGTTGCAATTACATAAACAGCCATTTGCAGGACTGTTGCCACTGGCAACCGACGGCACCCCCTCCCCCCAACGTCGTCAGGCATTACGCTGCTTTTAGTGATTTTTCATTCACCAATTATTATTATTCATCTTCTTGTTTTATATTCGTTGTCGCCATTAGAGTGAATTGATTCGGAAGTTAATAGAAGCCAAAAAGTCTTCATTTAATAATAATAATTCAATCATTCAGTCAATTAATGAGGCAACAGAAATAAATGCCAGAATCAATTTAAGAAATCGGTTCGTTTATGTTTCTACTTTGCAGAGGCGCTCCTGACGAAGGCCTAATGAAAGAGAAGCGCCTCATCTTCATCATAATGGAGTCGTCTTTGTTTGGCCTCTATCTCTTAGATTACTCGACTCATCTCGTGTCATTTGATTGCAGGCATCTGCCCCATCTAAAGGGTCTTACATCAGTCATCTAATTCCGCCATATCTTCAATTCCTCGGATATTCCTAATTCTTCAAGATTTCCGACTACGACGACACTGAATTCTATCGTCGTTGCCTCTGTTTATGTTGCTAATAATTCTAAACGAGATGCTCCTGTTGTTCTGACCTCCTCCGCATCAGTTGATGACAATTGAATGAATTGATACATGTATGCACCGACTCAACGTCAGGAAATGATCGGAAATTGCATTCACTTCACCCGATTATAAGTCGATCGTAAAACGATTTGGCGATCATCTCAGGAAACGATGAGTAGAGAGAAGAAGAGGAGGAAGAGGAGGAGGAGGAGGAGGAGGAGGACGGAGAAGACGAGGAAAGGGAAGAGGAAAAGGAGGAAGAATTGGAAGAGGAGGAAGAGAAGGATGGAAAAGATGAGGTGAATAGAAGGGGTGGAAGAGTCTGAGTCGGAGGATGGAGAAGATGAAGAAGAGGAGGAAGTAGAGGAGCAGGAAGAATAGGAAGAGGAGGAGGATGGAGAAGATGAAAAAGAAGGAGGAAGAGGAGGTGGAAGAATCGGAGTAGTTGAAAGAGGAGAAGGAAGAGGAGGAGAAGTGGATGGCAAATGACGAAGAAGATGCCGCAAATGTTGACCGTGCAGGAAATGAAAATATTGGAATGGGAATCGGACAGAAGAGGAAATGGACACTAAAAGACGATTACATGGATGTCATGGATGGAGCAGCAGCAGCAGGAGGAAAGTAAGGAAGGAAGAGGAGGAGGAGGAGGTAGACCTTGGAGAAAGAGGAGGAGAAGGAGCAGGAGAAGGAAGGGGAGGAAAGGAAGAAGGATCCTTTCAAGATGAGACATCGTCAGCTGAATGCATCAGAGATCAACTGAATCAATCAGAAGATCTTAATATAAGTTCTTTCATGAGAAACCTTTCAACATCTCATCCAAGACAATAACAGAAAGAAATTTTACCAGCAACACATTGCAGTACACAGACAGACATAGACAGCCAGACATAGACAGCCAGACACAGACAGACAGGCGCATACAGTCAGTGAGTCAGGAAGAGATAGAGGAACATATTAAGGTTGCATAAGAGACTATTGGTATTGGTTGGAGATGGGTGGGAATTGCGATTTGGAATGTTGAGTTGAACAGCAACTGAGTTCCGAGTAGACTCTTGGTGGCGTTGGTTGTATTGTATTGTATTGATTTTGTGTATTTCTATACCGCCTCTTACAGACAACTACTAATCAGAGGCGGTCCTTACTACATACAGCAGGCAGGTGTGCTCGATTATTTGGTGATGGTTACAGTTCATAAATAAATTCAATTTAATCAAAGTTTACTGTTGATTTAGGCCTATTATAAACGTTTATCTTTCACTCAAAACCTACAAAAGTGTAATCAATGGATGTCTTTAGAGTTGAATCGTCTGCTGTCTAAGTAGACGATTCGACTCCTAAAGACAAAGGAGACAAAGTGATGTCAGGTGATGTAAGCAAAGCATCGACCAACATCTTTTCAGCTTTTCTTTCTATCGTCTGCAACTGAAACAGCTGCTGATTATTCTGTTCGTGACAGCTGCAGCTGTTCTCATGTCACTCCCACAATCTACGTCACTGCAGCAGGAAGTGACGAACGATGACACGTCACAATGTCATGACGTCATCACCTCTTCGTCAACGTTTCTACATCTTTCTCTCATCTCAAAAGCTATCTCTTCTCTCGGGGTCTTTGCACTGGGAGCGCTTCTGAAGGACGAATGCTATGAGAAGCGCTTTATAAATTCACAAATACAATACAATACAACACAATACGATACAAATACAATACAATACAATGCACTGTTTCCGTTACCCTACTTATTTTCTCTCTACCTTCCGTTCAGCGGATCAACTTCTCTTTTCTAGAAATTCCCGATTAGAATTGCTGATATAATGTAAAATCTTCCGTTATGAGGAGAGATTGAAGATTGGAGAAAGGAGTTTCAAGAGGTGGAGCTCTTCTGTGGTGCAGAGGATATTATGATGAATGGTCGATCTGAAGGTAGACGGTTTGAGCCAATTAACAACATTTTGGAAACTGGTGTAGGACACTAGCGGTGAGAAGATTAGACGGTGAGGGAGAGGACTGGCCAGTTGTCCTCATTATTCTATGTAGGACTAAAGATATCTATCTATAGAGTGGATTCTTCTGAATCTTCTTCTCCTGTTTCTATTTTTTAATCTTCCTCCTCTGCTTCCTATTCCTCTCTTTTCTTCTGGTACTTCTTCCTTCTCCTGCTCCTTCTCCTCCTGATCCTCGTTTATCCTCTTCCTCCTCCTCTTCCTCTATCCTCTTCCTCTCTAATCTTCCTTTATCGATTGCAGTTTCCTCTATTTCGACATCTCTCTAAAGGGACTTTTGAGCGTTTGATGCGATCACTGAAGGAAGTGATGTTGAGCCGCAGTGGATGATAATGATCGAGTACATCTAGGGATCGAGTGAATTGAATGTCTTCACGGTTCTCGATCAAAGGAGGAGTGAGAAACAAAGAGAGACAGACAGAGACAGAGACAGAGAGAACTGTTCATCTTCTGAGAATTAACGTCACCTGAGAATGATTGAGATGAAGACGATCAGAGGAGAATTCCGAAGACGAAGACTGAGGTGCTGAAAAGGATGACTCTAATGTGATATTTATGGAGCGCAGTGACCTCTCTTCTTCCTCATCATTTATGATATTATTGTAATATACATAATATTACAGACACATTAGACCAATTGGATGTAGAATGGTGGATTAGTTTAGTTGAGAAAGAGAGGAAACTCTCTGGAGGAAAACGATCGGATCCAAAACGTTCACATGTCCAAGAACAATAATGGAATTAAGCGACAACTTCAAAGAACTCGGCGACAGTAAGCGTTAGAGACTCTCCCATTAATATCTTTATTCAACTCCACCTCCTTCTCTTCCTTTTCTTATCCCTCCTTCCTCTCTTCCTCTTCTCCCTTTTCCCCTCTCAGCTGCAGCTGTGAATTAAAGAGAAGACAACAGTACTTTCCACCATCAGAAGGAGAGGTCTTTGATGGGGTTTCAGAGAGAATGAGTTATGACTGAGAGATAACTCGGATCTGAAAGACACATACAGACACACAGATGCAACATGCTACGCAGAGGTACACACACAGACGCCCACTGACGCGAGACACTCACACAAAGACTTTCAGGTCCGACGCAGAAGGAGACTGGACGACCGACCTTGATCATGTCAACCCTGAGTAAGTAAGGTCACGACCCTGATCATGTCAACCCTGAGTAAGTAAGGTCATGACCCTGATCATGTCAACCCTGAGTAAGTAAGGTCATGACCCTGATCATGTCAACCCTGAGTAAGTAAGGTCATGGCAGTTATGTCGTGAGAGCAGAACAACGCTGCAGCTGCTGAAGTCAAATCACAATTCACCATCGATCAAACTAGAAGATTAGAATTAGGAGGAGGAAGAAGAAGAAGATAAAAGAGAAAGAGAGGAAGGAGGAAGAGGAAGAGGAGAATTAGGAGGAGGAAGAAGAAGAAGATAAAAGAGAAGGAGAGGAAGGAGGAAGTGGAGAAGAAGGAGGAGGAGGAAGGAAAATGAAGAGACGACATAAACGAATGAGAGGAACAAGAAGAGGGATAGGAAGAGTTGATGAAAATGATGATTGTATTTATTATGAAGGAGATAAGTGAAGGGAACAAAAGAGATGGTTAGAGGAGACAGTCTTTCTGTTGACGTCATCGTTCCTATAATAGTTGTCTGATTACAATCCAACTGAACATCATAATAAAATTATTATCTGCAGTGGATCTATGGACAGCGTAACTTCTTCAATCTCTGGACTCCAGTGAGACAAACAGAGAAGGACAGAGACACAGACACATAGACGGACAGAGACAGAAACAGTGGCAGGCATAGTAATTATTAGAGACAGATAGACAAACCAAAATACAGAAAGATAAGAAATTCAAAATGTTCTATAGACAGTTTTAATGTGAGGGCAATTATAAATATTATTCTTATTAAGTGTAGAACAACCCCAATGTAGCCAGGAGAAATGTGTTCTTTTAATAGTGTGCGTGAGGGCGAGAGCTTCTGTTTATGGTGAGAGGGAGAGCTTCTGTTTATGGTGAGAGGGAGAGCTTCTGTTTATGGTGAGAGGGAGAGCTTCTGTTTATGGTGCGAGGGAGAGCTTCTGTTTATGGTGAGAGGGAGAGCTTCTGTTTATGGTGAGATCGAGAGCTTCTGTTTATGGTGAGATCGAGAGCTTCTGTTTATGGTGAGAGGAGAGACGATGATCGCTGAGTGGAGAGAGAGAGACAAGGAACGGGCTGTTCCTGCTGCAGAGTGCAGAGACTGCATCTCCCATTGGAAGTCAGTTGTACTCTCTCTCTCTCTCAGTTTCATTTTCGCTTGTCGGAAAACGGTTTCCTGTTGTTGTCTTGATGGAGGTTTGATACTTGTTATGGTCCTGTCTTCTTTAAAGGTCTTTTCGATGGTAACCTTCGCAGACATAGGCTAGAGATAAATTTTCTTACGATTCTGTTCTCTACAGCCATTATAATCGTCAAAATTATTATTGCCAATATTATTATTATCATCATCTTACCATCATCATCATCATCATCATCATCATCATCATCATCATCGTCATTATCATCATCATCACCATTAGTGGCGGCTCTACAGGGGATTCCAGGCGGGGCAACTGCCACTCCAACTGCACTCGCTGCCCCCCTGTTGCCCCCCGCCAGATTTGCTAGCAATTTTTTGCATTACTTGAACGGTTTTATGTTTTACTTCCAGTTCTCTGATGCACAAGAAATGTGTTGTAGCAGGGTTACGGTTAAGGTTAGGTTTCGGCTTTTCTTTCCTCTGGCGAATGACGTCAGAGTTGCTGTCATAGTGGCTGAAACTGCATTTCGATTGGAGTTTGATGGACATCTGGCGAATGGACGATCAACGATACATTGCGTCTCAACTGATTCGACGCTTCTCTCATATAACAGAATGAATTCACCCGAATTATGATAGAGAAAATTTAATGTTGAGGTGAAACTCAGTTATAAGTTGAGAGGGAGTTACGATTAGTGTAGAGCGAGCGAGGAAGTCTTTTGATGAGTCATTTACTTCTGACCCATCGAAGATTGATTTGAAACCCATCAAAAGAATTGAAGAATGGAGACCTCAAAGCCGCGATGTCCTTGACGTACGAACTATTATTAAACGCTTACTGACTCTCAGGCTTCAGTCAGAGGTGTTTTTTTTTGGGGGTGGGGGGGAATTGAAGGTCGGGTTGTGTTGATTAGGTGTGAATTATAAGGCGATGGATGGTAGTAGGTGTTTGGGACTGGGAAGGTTGGCGAGGTCGGTAGTAGTGGGTGTCAGGGAATGGTTGACTTAGAAAGGGATAGAAAGCGCCACGTTGCAATTAAATGAAACTCTCCTAAACAAAATACTATTCAAGTGAATTTATCGAATTTTTAAAGCAGACACTAAAACAATTTATTTCTGACAATGTCCTCAGCGTGTTTTTAGCTATTGGCCCTAATTGGCATTAAGACTTCGTTTCATTATTTTCATATACAGTATCAAACTTGAAGCTAATACCAGGTTTAATTAAATGCAGATTTTAGAATAAAGTATAGCCCCAATAGTTTTACACCAGTGGCTCTAAAGTGCGTTGTCTGCTCCCTTACATAAACCCAACGAGGGATAGGGGCTCACCACACTCTACTTCACAAAGCGCTCTCTAGTCGATGGCTACCGGGCTACCGGGACAGGACGAATCATCCCTTGTCTTCTTTAGGACGGAGCCAGAGACAGAGACATACAGCGAGACAGACAGAGGGGTCGACTAGGTTTGAATAATTCCTGACAGTAGTCCTTCATGATATTGTAGACATTAATTCCTGATTAATTGCAAATGCTCCCATGGAAACGCAAGGAGACCGGATGTATGGACTTCCGATTATAGGCCTGATACACAAACACACAGACAGGCAAACAGATACACAGACAGACATAGTCACAGACAGATGTTTAGATATACTTGATACAGACGAAAGGACCGGTTACGAGACCTGTTCAAGGCAGGTTCTGTTCTGCCTGCGTTGGTCACCTGTAATCGCTTGTCGCACTACGTCTGTCTGTCTGTCTGTCTCTCTCTCAACCTTTCTCTTTGTCATTCTCTTTGTCTCTCCATCTATGCGTGTGTTTCTCGCTACTTCTGTATCTGTCATTTGAGAGAGGCAGACAGAGAGAAGCAGAAGGAGACTCCTTAGATCTCCAGCGTAGGATCCTCATTTGACTCGATGGCTAAATGGCTGTTATATTATAGGCGAGGATCTGAGGTCATTTATGTGGAGCTGACACCTTCGGTGGAGTCAGATGTTCTTGCAGCTGGATTGCGTCTATTCTTCTTCCTCTTCTCCCTCCTCTCCATCTTCTTCCTCTTCTTTCTCTTCCTCTTCCTCTTCTTCCTCCTTTTCCTCCTCTTCCTCCTCCAGCAATCTACTCCTCACTTCCAAGAGAGATACTTGAGACGATTTCAAAGCAGACGACTTTTCCAGAACAATTCTCCAGAAAGAAAATGATCTCAAGTTAACCGAGACAAAACAGGAGGGAAACCTAGAGACGGTCGAGGGCATTAGAAGGAAGATACGTGGGGGTGGAAATGGATCGAGCTATTATGGAAAAGTGTTTGGGATGATGATGATGATGATAGATGGCTGATTTGCTTTCAGTTGTGATTTAGAGACTCTGTTTCCGCTGTAATAAGTCAGACGTCGACTGTGATTATGATTCTGCATCGTCATCCTATTCTGGAGAATGATGACGACGGCTGCTGAAGAGGAGGAGAGGATGAGGATGGGGAGTATAGACGGAAGGTGCGGCTGATGAGGCTATTACAGATCGTCCTCCAATCATCCTCAAGGCATCAACGTCTTCTCCTCCTGCTTGCCAAGTGATCGCTTCTTTCTGATAGAAAGGAGAGCGAATCAGCCGAGGTCGAGAAATGACCGTCGAAAATCATTCCCGGACACTTTACCCTGCTCCAGTCTGCTGATCCTTCCCTCTGTACTGACCTTCCCCTCTGACTCTAAGCAATGATCTTTAGACCGGGGTATTACCAGTTCCTCTCCATGGACCATCTCTCTGATGGGCTTCCGATAGGTGGCAACAATACAATACAATAAATACAACAGTGGTCCTTCATACTGCAATCGTCTTCCTTCTATCGCAGAGGCAGGCTGCTCCTCTCTACAGGTATCTCTTCTTCCGGGTTTTGTCTGCGCCTGAGGACTCTGTTGTTTGCCCATCGGGTCAAAAGCGCCTCTGTTGAGCTGGCTCTGAGAGGGGCTATGTAAATTTAGATTTACATTTTCATTGCATTTGCACTTATAAATATCAACAGGGATTGTGAGTCATAAAGAAATATGGCGCTCCATAAATGTATGAATACGGAGGGCGAAGATGGATTTACACCCGGAAGTAGGAAGAGCGATGCGCAGGGAAGAGGAAAAGAGCAGAGGATGGAATCTGTGACTAAGTGTTCGGACAGACAGAGACAGTAACACCTCGACAGTTACTGTAGAGCCAAAATCAGCCGAGGCCGAGGCAGACAGACAGACAGACAGAAAGCACTTATTGAGAGGTTCGGAATCTGCGATTAAGGCTACCATAGAGATTAGCAAAACAACGGATGTTTCATTTTCAGTTGAGTTCTGTTTATTATTCTATGGTAACAGGAGATCTCTGAATAAAGAAGTGGGAGTGGTTTTGGATTGACGGGACGGAGAAGAGATTGAAGGGAAGTAAAAGGCACGAATGAAGTCAGTAATTAAATGACTCAGAACGAAGGCAGCTAAAGAAACAATTTATGTCTCATCAGGGTTAGGGTTAACCATTAACCCTAACCGACAGACACAGCTCACCCACCAATAGAATAAATCATCACTAGATCAACAATGACCCACCATGCACTGGACTCACCTCGGGACCCACAAACCCACCAACATATCCAACGCTGGACACACCACAGGACCTACTTCCGTACTAGCCACCGGACCCACTTCCGGACCCACTTCCGGACCCACCTCAGGACCTACCTCTGTACAAACCACCTACCAACCTCAGGACCACTTCCGGCCCCACCAACGTACTGATCAACCAACCCACAAAACATCCTAACGGAATGTTGTGACTGGGTGCGATCGGCTGTTGTAGCTGCTGCTGTGACCGTTGGTCCAATTGGTCGTAAATTAAGACTAATTGCCTGACATCTGCATAACTATGTCGCCACAAAACACAACATTTCCGTTCCTAGAGCGGAAGTTATGTGGCGCCTGTAATGGAGTCAGAGGTCGATGCAAGACTGTGTTTGGCGGCGTGAGCGGAGATGAGTGACGAGGGCGCAAGGTCAACGGGGTTAAGACAAAGGTCAATGGAAGAGGAAGGCTGTTCCAGAGTCTGAGTAAATTCTCTTTAACTCGTGGATAGGATTCGATTTAGTAATCAGGAGAAATGAAGAAGATAAGCATTGTAATGTGTAGCATTAGATGCCGACTGCCTTGAACATTTCAAGGACAACGAAGAAAAGTGATCGATTGAAGTATACCTAGTTAACGGTTGCGTTCGTTGACGCCTAGGCATTTTATCTCAGTCTATGAGACGTTGGCGTTGATTGAATGAGTTACATGCATTGCTGTAGTTAGAAACAAGATTAGTCAGATCAGAAATGAGGAATTCGATCGTTGCAATGGAATCCAGTGAATGCATCCAGGGCAGGAGTGATAACAGCGACTGCGATAGCATTGGTTGAAACACTTTGTAACACAAATTTAGAATGATACAAATCTTACTTTTGTATAAGACATTGCA
>JAQFXW010000073.1:0-26308 GCA_034693945.1 Dendrobaena attemsi | reverse complement strand
TTAGAAAATTCGTCACACATTCTGACTATGGCAGCGGCCATAAGTCAACGTACTGTGTAATTATATATACTGTGATCTGACCAAGAATGACATGATAGGAACAGATACTTTGGGATGGTGGAGATGAATTTGTTGTCGAACTGGAGACGAATTTGTCTTTTTTAGTCTTTGAGGGTGTTGCTCATTGCACCATTTGGCGAAATACTGCATCGGTATTTCCAAGTATTTGTTGATGAAAGAGACGAAGGCCCTGTCATCCTCACACATATCTACCTTCTGATTGGCTGCTCCATTCCTCTCTGGGTCCACTGCTGTTCTGTGACACATGTTGCTCTGTACAGTGGACTTGTGTCGCTTGGCATTGGCGATGCAGTGGCTTCTGTTGCGGGCTTGAAATTTGGACATCACAAGTGGATGGGTTAGTTAAAGACATTCGTCTCTTCTGTGTTTCAATTAGGTTTTGTGTATTGTAGTTGAAAGTTAGTCACTTTGGGTATTGTATTTTAATGCTTTTGCAGCTTTTCATAACATTTTAAAGTTAGCAGTACTATAAGCGAGACATACACAACTGTTCTGTTGAAATTACCGGATCAAATCACTTCTATTAAAAAAGACTAGATTTTTATATTTTAACAATTTGAGAGTTGTTTAAATTGTGCTCTATAACGACCATGAAATACGTAGAAAATTTAACTCTCAGGTTACTATTTGATTGATCCAATGATCCCTATATCGATACAAATAAGGAAGAAAAGTATGTAACTATATTCATTTCCTGCTCTCAAAAACTTTTGATCCAAAATTTGCACGAATACTTCTTATTTGCCAAGGAAAAACATAGTTTTACCTCTTTCCCAGATATTGACATTTTAGGTTTTGCAAATCGTAAAAACGTTATCGGCAATAATTTCTAATTGTAATGACAGCTCTAATCCATTATTATAGAATGCATCGGATAGGCTGTGTTCTAGGACAGCGCTTGGGGACAGCTAAGAACTGAAATAGATTGTATATATATATATATATATATTTATTCGTTTATTGACAAAATGGGATGATACACCGCATCCCAGTACATAGATAGAAAAAGTAGAAACAGCGGTCGAGGCAATTCAGTATACATATAGAGTTAGACTTAGAACTGCTATAGAACTAGCTTGTGGGGCACATAGAATACGTGCTTAAATAGGAATCTGGGAATTAAGTTCTTATCATCCCTAGTCTAAAGCACATATTCACGTGGACGTGGTCGCAAACTATAATTTTGCTTGTTCTTACCAGGAAACAGTCTTCTCAGACGTAGTTGACATTCCAGTTCCAAATCGGACGTTTGATAAATTTTTTTGAGAATCGGCGTAGCCTACTTGGGTTTTTAAATTTTTCACGGGTAGGCACCTACCATTAGGCTAAGTGTAGCGATCGAGTCTTTAGACCTACTAAACACTGTAAAACATTTCGCTTGCGGTAATGTATTGTTTTAATGGAATTAATTCTCAAAGTAGGCCCCCTATCGTTTTAACGGAAAAACTTTCACATAGGTCCACTCAGGACTACCTTTGAGTATATTTCGACTTCATCTTTTTAAATAAAAAGTTTGTTCATTATCAGTGCCGCTTTTAGTTTTATTATCGGCGACTTAGTTCCTCATCTAACTTTGGTTTGATTATCAAGATTTGATTTAAGATCTAATTCCATAGGCTATGCCAAATAATCATTGCCGTCCAGTTAACTCTACCCATGGGGTGACTGGCTATTGGTCATGTGAGAGATGACGTAAATTTATTAAACAGGAATGCGGTTGAATCATTTCTGTGTCGGTGTATTTAAACCAATTCGAAACCTAAAATGTCAATATCTGGGGAAGAGGTAAAATTATGGCATTGCGAATATTTTTCCTCGGCAAGTATGAGGTACCGCGTTCGTGTCAATTTTGAAAACAATTGGTCCAGTGGGTCAAAAGCTTTTGAGACTGGAAAATGGATACATACAATCATACATACAGAGTTTACATACTTTTCTTCCTTATGTGTATAGATAGATATCTGGTTCCAGACATACACTTATTACATTACGCAATCGGTATCGGCTCATATACCTAAAAGTTATGGCCAAGCTATATTCACGTGCGTTTTATAATTATACGAGTGGGTAGCCACAACAATACAGTAGGCCGATATTTAGTATTACGCTACTAAGTGATTATTTGCTAGGCACCGTAGATTTGTAGAAATTGGTATGCCACCAGTGAAATTCAGTAATCGGTATCGGCTATTTTGATAATCGGATTTAATCGGTATCGGTATAATTGGTTAGAAAGTGATATTGGTACAGCTCTAGTCAGGAGCATCTCCGAGTAGTCGTACTAGTCCGCTTGAAGAGGTGCTATATAAGATTCTCGAATGGATGAACAAATGTTCTGTTGCTGTTACCTCTAGTCTGTACGTATGCTTTGGTATCTTCCAGGTTTTTAGAACATACTATATAAATTTCAAAGTAAATAATAAAATTGTATGGCATTTAGTTGTTCATTGTATTAATTGCTTATTATAAAAAAATTCCTTTCAAGCAGGTCATTTTAAATTAATTTATTTGATAGCCATAATACTATTGTAATTCTTAATAATTGAATTGCTATCTTTAGGCACAAGAAAAACTGTTGAAGGCACTTTCTGTGCAATTTTGGGCCAGTTTGCTTTCGTAATACTCCTACATATAACAGGTAAAAACTTAAACTTGCAATTGATGTTATTCAACAGCTCATAACATTAAATGTGTGTTAATCCAGTCTCAGAATGACAACTTAACACACATGAAACTTTCTACATTTGACATATCAAATTGTGCTACACTTTGAAAGTACAGCTCAACACTTTAAAATTACGAATGTTTACTAAATTGCATAGAAATTAATTCCTAGAGCATTTGAAGTTTTATAATCATTTAAAATGAATGAGTTTTTGTTACATTACTCACTAACAGAAATACCCAACAAGGTGTAGTTCCATGTCATGTGGCTATTAGATATTGTACGAGTACTTTAATTGTGAGCATTATTTCAGTCAAAGGACCGTTTTTTATATTAAGGCCTTTGCTCATTGAGCACTTGCACACAACCGCTTCCTTCATCTGATCGAAGAAGTTTTCCCCAGCATCCATCATGGGCATATTAAGCACTGTGGAAAACAGGTCTAAGGAAAGGTCATTCCACTGAGAGTCTAATGCAACGTTGGCATGATGCTTACTTACGACAGCAATGCTATTACTATATCCTGGTGCATGTATTTTGAAACCGAATTGATTATGATTGACTTGACTTCACTCCAGCTAATACATGTATGTTGTTAAATACTAACCAATTTGCGTGTTATAATTTCTTGCTACAGCCATGACGATGCATTCTGCATGTATATACACTGTACCGGTACATGTTGTAATCTTGAAACTAACAGTAATTTTCATGGTCTTGTAGGTGCACTGGTTGTACCATGGATTAAGTGCAGCATAGCAATCGTATTGACTTCTTTGTTGGAAGGTTTCACTACTCAACTAGATAACCTTATTTTGCCAATTTTTATGTACATTCTACTCGTCTGAATTAGCCAATGTAAAATGTAAATAAATATTATTTAAAAAATAAATTTCTAGTCCGTTTCTCTTGGAATCAAAACATCTACACATGCTGCGTTGAACAATAAGTTTAAATAAGTTGTGGTGTGCATCTAGTTGTCCACTTATATTCTAAAACAAGGTATTGATGGTTGCAACAACAAAATAGCATGTATGTTGGAAAAGGTTTTTAAAAAATATATTGGAATCCATGAACATCAACTGGTAAATCAAATTGTTAAATATTTGTGTTGAGTGACAGCTATTGATGACAATGCCATGAAGAAGTCTGTAATCCACACCTTATTTTGAGAATGTATATCATTATGCCTTTATTTCTTAAAAGTTACAAGAAAATCACTCCAAAGGGATTGTGTTGGGTAAAATTCAAGAACACACCGATGACCAGCAAGCATGTACGCTAAAGTCGCTGAAGTTGTGCTCTATCACAGTTCTGTGTTGGTCTCATTATCCATTGCAAAAGGTGATCAATTAATATCCATGTAAATAAAATATCCAAGCCCAGCTGTTGGTAATTTTCTAGTCCAAGCAACTTCTTGGATATCAAAGCAATAACAAATTAACATTGAATTTTGACATTTGTAAAATGTTCGACCCCCAGGTCTCTGTTGACATCTAAAACACTGCATGGCGCTACATATTTGTGCGTTACATTACAAATTCCATTACTATTCAGTGACAGCAGGACAGAAATGCAGGCAGTACATACAAATGACAAAACAGAAGAGCAATAATAATCAACGAAATATTAAAATAAGTAAACAAAATAAACAAATTAAAATAATCCACAAATGTAGTTGCTGGAGGTAACAAAGCAATACTTACATATTTATAAAAAATACTTAAAAACATTATTATTGTTAAATTGAGTATTTGACTCGGTACTACACTTTTGCTTGTATTGAATACAACTTTAAAGAAACGTCTGCATAATTGGCAACTTTTACTTAGTTCTCAGTAACTTTTCTCAGTTACTTTTACTGTAGCGAAAATGTGAAGGAAATTATAAACCCAAGTAGGATTGCAATTGCTTGTCCCCACTTCTCTTGAGCATCCAGCCCTGGGGTTGAAAAATTGGTCGGCTGAAGCACAAATGCAATAGCAGCAATCCAAAACAACACTATGCGGTTTCATGACTCGCCAAGGAATTGTCAATTCCACTTTGCACACTGCGATTCAACGCACAGACAAAAGATGTTCGCAGTTGGTAGAGCTACCACAAACCTATTACAAAAAGACTTTTTTCAACAGCAAAAGTAAATGTTTATGCGATGTAAATGCGAGAGTAAAATAGTCCAATATCGTGCAATTGCCCACAAGGCAAAAGCCGGGATATGCAACTATGCTGCAATTATCGAGAAATATTCTGTGCACCATACTATTGTAGTCATATATAATTACTTAAAGAATGCAGAAGAGTCGGCAATGAGATTTCTAGCATGTTTCAACTTACATTAAAATTCATATGAGACAGAGGTTGAATAAATATTTACTTATACACATTTACTTCAAGTGCATCGTTACATGCTTTCACCATTTCAAGCCCGCTATGTAGAGAAACTAGCTTGACTGTCACTTAGTGAGAGAAGCGAGAGTTGAAGGCTACCGTCCGACGACTTGTCCCAAGACGACGCATCACAAAAACTGTACAATTTCTGCTCAACTCCACTTTGAGAGCACGCTACATTGGAACACGTAAATTCTGTCGATGTACTAGAGTGTTGAGGGCAAAACTCTGGATCTGGATGTGTTTGGCATAAGAAACGGTCCGTTTCAGAGGCCATCACTCCGGTGCAGCTAACTCGCTTGTAGACTGCGTCTGTCAGTATTCCATTCAACCTTGGACATTGTATGGATAGACAAGATGAACAGTTGTGCAAACTAGGTGAATTACAGAGCAGGTCAATACGCTGGAGCGGAACGAGTGTCGAGCGGTTCGTGCAGTAGTGTATCTGGCATAATCTGGTTTCTAAGGAAGGTAACGTTTCATATGACAACTCGGCACACTTCTTGTCTATATTAACATCGTTTGAAGTGGTAAGATTCTGGCATTGTTCCGCAGTGGAAGCAGCGTTGACTGCATTGCAATCATCGAAATGAGTATTTGGCAGCGAAGAAAATGGCAAAGAATGACCAGGAGACGGATCTGATGTGGCTGTGACTTTGGTTCTCAACAACCAATCTGTTGCTTGTGAATCAAAGCTGCTTACATCACCGAGTATGAAGTCGCTACCCGCCATGCTGCAATTGCTAGTACCGCCATCTGGAGAGTAGTTCTGGCAAAATCGGCTTATGTCGTCGTCAGCACTCAGATTGCTCACGTCAGCATCGCTCTGACCAGACAGCGAGTACAAAGGTCCAGCACCACACGAGTACATCGCTCGTCTGCTACAGGAGTACAGAGGCCCCTTGCTGCTCGAGTACAGCGATCCTCCGCTACATGAACACGCTGGTTCCTTGTCGGAAAGACATGGCAAGGTCCTTTTCGGCGACAATTCATCACTTGAGAAGATGCCGACTTTGTTTGAAAGCGTCGAGACAAGATAGGACATCTGGTGACTCGACCTCTGCTTCTGTCGTACACGTGCGTGCTTTCGACTTCTCATTCTTGGGTAAATTCTAAGCGGCATGTGTGACTGAAGTCCTGGTTTAGCCGACAGCCCAGAATCCCTAAAACTCCGTAAGTTCTGTCTAAGCAGGTCTGCACTGGATGTCCCATTTGTCTCACGTGTTTGCACCAAACTTTCAAACATATCATTCCGATGCAGTGGCGTTTCACTGGTACGAGATGGAATTCCAGTCTCGTCGTTCCAGATGTAGCGCGTCTGGTCAATGAAGCAAGTCCTAGATCTATCCCTAATCCGTGGCGGGTGACGGTTGTTCATCTCTACGCCGAGCATAGTTGCTGGCACATACTGATTGCCAAGGCCACTCATGGTGCACGTTGAGCCTTCCTTCGAGATGGCAGAGCGTTCTGAAATATCAAGGAACAAATATTTTATTTTGTGCAGTAACAACACAGTTTCAGATAATGCTAAAATAAAAAAATAGGGTACTCAACCCAATAGCCACACTATACATGCAATATATATTAATATAGATTCGTTTATTTGAAGAGACACACCGAACTCGGTACATGTCATAGTTCTTTCTCTGTTTAAGCCCTTGTCAGAGAATCAAGCAATCTGTGACATTCTTTGCTAAGAGCAAACCTTCTGCGACTTGGCTGTGACATATCAGAAACCAAATCTAACTGATTCAAAAGGTGCGACTTAGATATCAAGTGATGGACATTATAGATATATATATATATATATATATATATATATATATATATTGTTTTGAAAATAAATGTCTATTTTCAAAATAGAAGATACTATTTTATTTGTCTATTTTCAAAATACTTCTGAAGACTATTTTGTAAAACTATTTTGGAGAATTCAAAATAGTTCTCCAAAATAGTTTTAATGATCTTTGGTCATGACTCATGCCAATAAAGTGCGTTTGTAGCGTGATGGTTTCATCGGGATAGCTTACATATTTTATCTGCAATATGTTTGGGAGATTTAATGTTGGGCTACCTCACCTGCTGCAGTAAAGGTTGTTTAGTATTGCAGGAATAATATGTTCAGCCAAAAGGAATCATCTCAGCCCACAATTGTTTGGAAAACTTCTCCTTCAACGAGTTGACAACAGGGCTAACCCGTAATTTATAAGCAATAAATCCATACATCAATTACAGGGATAACCCGTAATTTATCATAAGTCATAAATCCACACATCAGTTGTTTTACTTGGAGGCTGTTTGAGTCAATCAGTATATTAGGCCTACTGTGCTGTTGATGATGTTTTTAAACCTATTGTAGGCTACAGTGGTTTACAGTTTGAAACAATCGGTGTATAATAGAACTATGCTTTTGTTGATATTTTTAAACCGATTCTAGGCCTGCACTCCCTGCAGCTGGTTTATATTGCTACCTAGCCTAGTAAATCCAACACGTCATGCATGTTTTTGTTGCTTTAGCTATTTTAAAATAGTTTTCTGAAACTGGTAAGAAGCATTGTTATATATCTGACATTTATCTGTCTTGTTGAGGACTGTTAAAAATATAATCTACTGTCTTTATTTGTGAAATTTGGTTTTATCTTTCATTGCCAACAAGTTTTACAATCAAAAAGGCCAGATATGGTCTACTGATGTCTCTTGAACTTATCCAAGCATTCTGAATTTTTTGCCACAAATGTTGTTTGGTTATGAATTATTCCACTTCTTTTTTATATTTACTTACTGTATGACCACAACAATCTCTGACCACAAAGTGTGCAAATGTCCATGAAGTCAACTTGTTCACAATCTTGTTCACATAGTTTAGGTTAAAGTGTAAAATGTTGATTTCTGAAACGTTTCTTAAAAAACTAATTTAAAAAAACTATTTTCAAAATACTATTTTATTTTCTATTTTCAAAATACTTTAAAAAACTATTTTGTTAAACTATTTTCAAAATACTTTTGAAAACTATTATATTTTCAAAATACTTTGAAAACTATTTTGTCCATTACTGAAATTTAGATATCAAAGTACATCTTTGTGCCTTTCAAAGCGCAGTACATAAATCTCTAGCCATGCATACCAGATAACATAACTAAGTGAGACTAGGACACCAAATTTATGGTAAATGGTTCTATTAAAATGAACACGAGCTGCTATTTGGCTTACCGACTATGTTGTAAAGACAGAGAGGACACGTCTGATTGTGAAGAAGCCATGGATCAACACAGACCTTGTGAAACTCATGACTACAAGGAAGAACTCTCAGCTCCTGTTTAATTGGACAAAACATTCATGACTAAAACAATAATTCTCTAAACAATAATTCTCTATAGCTTCTGTTTTATGGTTACAGATATCCTACTGTGATAGAGAAGGTGTTACTGTATTACTTCAGTGATACAGTAGCAATCTCTGTCCTGACTTCTGTCATTACTAAGCAAAGATTGCTGGATTCCAGAGATATAAAAGCTAATTTATTCCTAGAAACAATCAGAGTGCTTAGCTGTAGAAGCAGCCGTGCTAAACGGAAAGCCATGTCAACGATGACGATGATGCTCTTCTGCGTGTTCAGCTGAAGCGTTTCTTTATCCAAAATATAATCCGCCTCAAAGGAATGTTGCTCATCAAAAATGGCAAAAAATAGCCATTAAGTCACCATAAGTCACTACTTATTAAGTAGTTTTCAGAGTCGCCCATGAGAAACACTGTGTAGAATACTGTGGATAATATGCTAGTGTATTTGGCCTAAAACGAAATCAAATGTAAAATACAGAAGCGAATACACTAGATGGACAACCTGTCCTGCGGTGTAGTCTTCGAGGCAGATGGCGCAAGTGTCACTGCTGCAGTCTGACCAGCTGTTCACCAGATGATACCTTCTCGTTGCTATCTTCTTAAGAACTCGCCTTGTTTTCTCCATCACCGATTCCTAACACCAAGTAGGGTACTTTATTAAGATGCACTAAATGACATTTCCCTGTCTTCAATGCCATTCAGTTTGGTATGCATTGAGTGGCACAGAATAAAACAAAGTATTTTAGATATGGAAGAAGCATTAGACAAAGTTGACAATGCATTCTCCATGCTTGGATGATTAAACAATAAACAGGAATAGCTCTAAGCTAGATGGACCCATGTAGCTCCTCACTACCATAAGTACACTATGCTTCTTTTACTACTGCAGAGCTTGAAAACTGTCTGAGTAGTTGTCAACAGAGGTGACAATATACATAGAGTACACCGATTAAATTATGTTTAGCAGACATTATTTATACATCATTTGTAAACTGCAATAGAAACAACAGCAAACAAGAACAATGATATAATTACGATACCAACACGAACAATGAAGTTGTCTTAGGGGCTGTAAGTGGAGCTATCATTACCTGAACTCCAGTGTTAAAGAGGGAAGGACTGATTCCTCAAATAATAACCAACAACTCCCAGAGTAGGTTTACTCCTGTGAATTAATTCTACCATAGGGCGAAAATAAGAATGATTTTCTTGACCATTATAAAGGTTTAAAGAAGTTATAAAAAGAGTTTTTTTACTGAACTTCCTTACCTCTTTAGGCTTCCACTTTCTCTTCAACTGAAAAATACCCAGAAAATTATAAGATCATCATCGTAATCATTATCTCAACATTTCTAGAATGCCTATCGCTGGGCACCAGTTAATTCATGAGTGCTGCGTAAAGTTACAGGATAGTCAGAAGAAAGTCTGTGATGGTCTGAGTTCGATTTTCAGAGGGGTGGCATAGTGGTACTCCACTAGCTCTTTCAGGTGTAGGCCTCATGTCAGTAATTTATGAGAAGCCGTTGTGTGAACTTCTTCAACACAGGAATAACCAAGTCGGGAGGTAGTAGCCTACACAACACAATATCTCAAATATTCTAAAAGAATTGATTCACTAACACTGGATTTTATATAAATATTTTCCTTTTTTGAAAATCTTGTTGACACACCGCAACAAGTTACAAGTTACAAAAAAATAATAGTCTGCCAGCAAACGAACGGCAACTTACAAGAGTCAGATAATAATACACAAAACACACCAAGACAAAAGAAAAAATAAACAAAACAAACGGGCAGCCATTTACAACGGCGCCCAAGCCACTTCCGGCCTGTGGTGTTAAAGTCAACCCTGGCGGATCGAGATGACCACAGCCGTCGGCCAAACACCGCCCGATACAAACAAGTTTCAGTGGTGAACTCCAACATTCACACGAAGTGTACAGTCAGCAGATTCTAGTATGGATGAAGAAGTTGATGGCATACAGTGTCCCCATGAACCGAGCCGAGTAGTATCCAGAGCAAAGACAGCGACAGACAGCACGCATTACTTCAACGCGGCACATCTGTAAATTCACTTGGGGACAATGACACTTCAGTTGCTCTTTCTAGATCCTGAAGAGCCATTTCTACTTCGGGTAATTGACGATAAGCACTTTTGTCGATTGTCTTGGAGACAGGCATAACTTTCCATAAATAACATTCCCATTCATTGATGCACGTTTTCCAATTGTCTGGGATCGTTTCTACCATGGATAAACGAATAGCATAATTGCTGTATTATGATTATCAATAATAATAAGTTTCCATGTCTGCAATCACCAAGGTGGGGTAAGGACCAAGATGATCGGTCTCATGACTCATTGGATCCGAAAGTCTATGTTTGCCTCATGCTGAACAGAACTTGGACGTCACCACATTAAATATCTAGTTACATTACGCCTACAGTTACAATATATGACATCAACAAAAGTATATAATATAAAGAGCTACAGATTTTGTCATAATGAGTACCTGAAGAATGACAAGTATGCTGATGACGCTGAAGAGAATGAGAACGCCGAGGAAGATGGCCATGTTGTAATAGTCTTGTTTGTTGCTCTGCAGGTAGACAAGAACTATCACGTTTAAGTCCAACACTTGTTAAAAAGTCAGAACTCAACAGGTTTTGCCTGGCAATCTACTATTTATAGTTAAATACAGACATCGAAAAGGCAGATTGCAGTGGAATTTGTGTGCTGATAGCACAAACAGCGAGTGAAACAGAAGCAACACGACATCAAACTCCTTGTTTCTTACCCATATCTGGTAAAATAGAACTTACAAGCATTACTGACATTTAACTTTGCTCTGAATAATGCTTATGCATGTGCAAAGCCAAAGGGATGAACAGTTCTGAAATATGGAACATATATAATATTACGACTAAGCAGCATTTACATAAGATGTGCATCATACATACCTCACTGATTACGGTCAACTGTTGATCGTCCTCTGCTGCCTTGATGTGTCCGACGGCTTCCACTTCCCACAGTAAGATGCGCCGCAGATGTCCTGCATCTTTGCCTCGGACGATGATCACCGGTCGCGACAGAGTTCGACGGAAACGACGAAGCTGCACGAAAATGGATTCACAATTAACAGAATCCATTGCCTTTAAGTATATTGCGTCTTTAAACAGTTCATCCTATGAGAGATATTATATAAATACTCGAATACAATACAGTACACTATTGTTCTCTGTGTCAGGACATCAGTTGTCGATTTTAACGAATAGCTCGTAACTTATTACTAGAAAGTGCTATACATGATGTGTATCACTCAGCACCTGCACATCCCTTTCTAATTTAGAATTTACTACAAATAAAATGATTAATTTTAGTGTCAATTTTATATGTAGAGGCATTCAGTTGTATTTCTAGGTAGGCCTAAAGCACTCTTCACAGCATGCCCATCTCCTAACTGAATTTGACTTATATGGGAAATGGACCCTCCTGTGGTGTCCCAGAATGGCAAAACTGAACTGTGGTCACCCTATATGTAGTCACTAATATGAGAAGAAATTCAGAAAATTTGAACAAAATGACAAAATTTTGTTTTATGTTGTTTTATTTAAAGAAATAAACTTCAGGTCTTTCACCTAGCAGATGGCGGAAGACCACTGGTGGTCTGCGGACAAGTGGTCGAGGACCACTGCTCTATAATTATACTACATTGCATAACAGCAGCTTTTGGCGGCCCACACTGCAGTTAGAAGAATTCACAAACCCATACACTAACTGTTGCGCTCCATTCATGTCTAAGGTTTCAAGAATGGACTCATAGCATAGCCCAGTTAGCAACATTGGGAGCGCGTCAGCCGTGTGCTTGCATGGTTCCGAGTATGAACCCGATGTCTGCCGAAATTCAGAGATTTAACATCTCAGGCTAGCACATGGGGCATGTGTGGAACAGTGTAATAGTCGATGCCCTGTGTCCGAAAGGTCGTGGGTTCGATTCAGACCCGAGCCACCGCGTAGGTACCTTGAGCAAGTCCTTCACCTACAGGTGCTCGTGGCGCTTTGGCATGAAACTCCGATGCTCCTTCGGGCTGTAATCGGGACCGCCTCTGAGTAATAGTGGACTTGAAGGGGCGGTATAGAAATGCATAAAAAAAAAATTGTGTCAAGTAAAGTTGGTCGAGGATAAGAAGACATTGCCAGGTTTCACAACTATTCTCTAACAAGCACTTGTGTCAAAAATGCGGACTTGGCTAGCTGTCAACTCTCACAAACAGCCGACACCGTTTAAGTGCATTACTTCAGGATGACTTGAACTTGTGCACCTAACCGACTTAAATACATACATACATACGAGAGGTTCGCTCGTATTGCGTAAAATTGAAATATTTTGGTACATTTATATGATAACAGAGATGAAGTCTATGTATCATGCTTTCAGCAACCATTCAGTCATAAATATCACCTGCTTGACTCAGAACCCAGTGCAGCTAGGGGTAATATATATGAGTCCACATACATGTGTTTAACTATACAAGCTTCTATTAACCACCAAGAGACATTCTGCCCACTGTACAGTTGGTTCACTCATTGGCTGATGAAGTATTCCTCTAATACATTACAATCAAGTCAGGTCTATAGCTAGAATTGTCTGCTGTCCAGAATCAAATGGTCTATTTGGCCACAATGTTATAAGCAGCCTATGCAACTACAATTCAGCGCTATACACAATTACACCTTACCAAACTATGCACATAGTAATATTATATGCAGATATACCCGGAATCGTCTGCAATTCAAATACTCTAAACTAAAACAAGACCAGTCAAATTCTATGCAGATACAATTATCATTTATGCACTAACTTTCATATTGAAAAGGTTGACACCCATCAAACCAAATAGCATCTGAATGCTGAGACTTTCCTATTAAGCCAATCTTTTGGAAGTTCTCTCCAGTGATGAACATTGCTCAGTAATTGACAGTACTTTAGACTGGTATCAGACTTAAATTACATGCTTTTTATTATACAGAATGCAACAGGGCAGATGCCTAAATTCCACTTCTAAAGGACACCGACACACAGTCATTATAACAGCACAGCCTCAGAGGATGAGGGACAGATATAGATCACATAAACTCAACAAGAGGCACCGCCTAAGTCTCATCACTGCAGACACTGTTGTGACGAGAAACCCTGCAGCCACAGATGGTCTAGTAGTAGAGTGCAAAAAGCATTTGCCTACAAGCCCTACATCCTGTCTGACTTTATAGTAACATATAATGCTATATAACTGAAGAAAACTTGAGTGCACAAAACACTTCATGTTCAATATACTATTGTTCATTGCTTTGCATCAGATCATACAACACAGTCTGCATGCACAAGTGCAACATTTGCTAACAAATGGATGTTCTGGCAACACCATAGTGCAGGGGTGCACAACCCACGGCCCGCATGCGGCCCTCGAGCATGTCTTGTGCGGCCCACGGAGGCAATTTGAAATGACAGAAGAATGTGGCCCTCAAACTGATAAATTTAGATAAATTTAGTTTTAAATGCCCTTTACTTTTCACAATTCTGAACCTAAGACAAAAATGATGCATCTCTAATCCTGTACAAGGGTTTACGGTAATATTACTATTATTGTGGTACAAGATCAACGATAAAAAATAATTTGCGTCATCACACATCAGTGTGAGAAAGTGACAGGCCCTAACCAATGTTGTAAAAACGAGCAAAGCTGTAGCAAAAGCACAACAGTTGAAGGTGAGGCAATGTCTGTGCTATCAACCACTTCCAGTAATCATTTGACTCATAACAGCCTCAACTCCATTTTGAAAGTGCAACAACTGAATTGTAGCCAGATAAAAATAGAAAATGATGATAAACTGCTTCTTGAGTAAGCTTATTGAATGTTATCTTCATTTTTCAAGTCGCTATATATACTTTTGTAAGGTAGGCCTGGGACTACTTAAAATGCACTTTATGCCTATACATAATTTGTTAACATACGACCTTTGTAGGCGCCTTCATGATTTTAAATTATCTGACAAAGATCAAAGGAACTTCATACCTCATGTCCTGTATAAAAACTCCTACTGAGCAAATAAGCATTGACTGTGACAAAACCCAAATTTTTCTTTCTCTTGTACTGCCTCTGTCATGTTTTGTAATTGGTTGCGATTTGTCCACCAAATAGACAATAAATGAATATATATATATACATATATAGAAATACATTACTTTACATTTGCGGCCTGTGACTGCTTTTCTTATATGCAATTTGGCTCTTGACCAAAAAAGATTGTGCATCCCTGCCATAGTGTCTGCTCTAGCAAGACATAGCTATCTGGCATGTACATTTCCCAGTATTGCAGGCAGCTGGATACATCAGGAGTCAACACTAAATGTTTGATTTAGTATCAGCCAAAATATATGTCATGTACTACATATATACATATGTATATGTAGTGAAAATAGAGCAAACACTATCTGCAGTACAAATGTCATTTAGCAGCCAACTGTCTTTCCCTCACTTCTAAACACAAGCGGCTGAGAACCTGTTTTCAGCAATGACATTGACCTCAATCATGGTCGGGGTCACTACTGACCTTATTGAATCAGAGCAAATCTGTCTGAAGTTTCAATTACAACTACAACATTTGGCCCCTAGGGATTTTGGGTTGATGATCAGTTTTAATCTGGCTCCATCAAACTCAGTTAGTTGTACTTTCGAATAAGCTTTATGACAGATCACATATACTAAAGACAAACTGTAATCTAGTCAAAATTCAATGTCATGTAACTAGGTTACACAACACCTTCAAAGTAGCTCACAAAGGAAGTAATTGAAACCATTTAACTACTAGAGGGGAGGGGCAATGGAGCACTGGATAACACACTGGCACACAGTGTTGTTTATGACCTGAGTTCGACTCAGAAAAGACCCCCTCCGGACGACTTTCCATTTGTTGCTCTAAATTCTTGTCATGCATATGATGATGATGTTTATTGAAACTGACAATAATAATAAACTGATTGAATTGAATTGAACATGCGCCTTGCATGGCTGCCATATGTTAAATTCAACTTCTGTAATAACCTGTATAACTCATTCACACTGTCTGTAATCATACTGCGATCTTGTCAACATGAGTTTAATACATGAAGATTATTACTACTAGAGACTGGATTAATGCACAGAATAAATCACATAACGTGACTCAGTTTAGCTACACAAACTAATACTTCATAAGTAATCTTTGAAACAAATGTTCATACTTAAAACAATCCATATAGCAGCAAAAAGTAGCACAATATCAGTAGAACAAAAAAGGTCAATGCAACGCAACAGTTTAAGAAAGTGACTAAATTAGTCCAACTTAGTTGGTCTTAGATTCAGTAATGCATATTGCACATATGAACTGAAAGGCAGCAGCAATCCAAAATTGGTAGAATTTATCCAGTTAATAGTTATACACAAAATAATAACTATTGTCACGATTATATATCATATTGATGATGCTGTAATTTTAATTGAACGTATGTACTGTATAATTATTATATAAAGTAGTTACCATCGTAATTTTCTTCTTTATCATTGTGACACTTACTTGTCTGGCTGCTGCCTCATTGTCCCTAACGTCAACAATCACTGCCTTTGCACCTTTTGCAATCGCCAACTTTGCCTAAAATATGTAATTATAATCAAAATGGAGCCAAAAGCCACATGAATGCAAAACAGGTAATTGAACAAATGCTGTTCATCATAATCTTCACCTGCATATAATTCACCAATTACATGACGCTATAGCCAATACGCATAGTGATCACTAATCATACTAACAGGGAATTTTCTCTTACATCAAAGCTTAGTTTCATCAAACAATTTCCTCATTAAACGAATAATATGGAAGACTTTGGAAGGGTTTCCAAGGATGAATTCCTTGTTCTTGGGTCCCCCACGCTGCTGTCACCAATAGGTGAATTAATTGAGTTACGGCTGGTTTGCAGACACAGTGGCTGAGCCATATGAGGAACACGCACACACACACACAAACCTACAGACAGAGACAGAGACACAGACGCCCAGTTCCGCAGGAACTCACAAAGGCCGACTACGCTGTCGTTAATACGCCTGGATATTTCACCGGATAAATATTTGTCTAGCTGCCGGTTGAGCGTTGGCAAAAGCGCTATTAACGCTGCTTTGATGTGTGCGCAATTTTTTCGATTGGCTCGCGCAGCATTGGCTCGGCGCTCTTTGATCTGGGCGCCCATTGTTTGAGCAACGACGAGATATGAAAGACTTGGCCGGCATACGGCCAAATCAAACACGCCAGCCATGCCGATAAACATTGCACTGCGCCTTCCTCGCTGAGGCCAGCCGACGACTGGCAACGATAACGACGGCATAAAGACAACGAGTGGCAGCGGCGGCGGTGGCCAGTGGCAGCAGAGGCAACGCAAAATCTTTACAACACTCGCACATCGATGACAATGAGCGTAGCAGTAGGCACAGCAGACATCCAACAAAGTAATGTTCAACTACATGTGAACCTGAATACTCTCGCAGACTGAGTCTAAGTCGATGTACTCTCGGACCCTTAAACTCTCGACCCGATTAAACTGCTGCTGGAGAACGACTATGACAACACTAATAGTCTAATACTAGGCCTGTAATAGCGCATATGGGGGCCTATTAATTAAAGAGACGAAAGGACTGAACTTTTTAAAGCTAACACATGTCATAGTTAACCAACAAATTGACGATGACTTTACATGCTGCAAAGCTGATGATAATAAAGAAAATGGGCTGTAAAGTGCAACAGTAATAAAATAGTAGGCCAGGCATAAGCAAATTACTATGATAAATAAATATTAACAGCGGTTGTAAAATAATAATCCGACGCTTTTACAGAACAGTAGGACCTATTCAAGATAAGAACCTCTTGTGGGCCAAATGTTTATCATGCACTGCAGTTTCAACCTATGTTCAACCACAAAGGCAGAACACATCACAATTAATAATCAGCGATGATGATGATGATGACAAGAAACAAAAACAATAATCAGGCAATAATAACCAACAATTAAAGTAATAATAAACAATGTATAATAAATAATAATCAAATGATAATAGAGCAGCATTTGTAGATGACCAAGTTTCTTATTACTAATTATTTTAAAAGATTGCGTCACAGAGAGACACCAGAATATGTTGGACAGAGATGCTTCGACTGCAGCGACTGCAGTCTCTGTTGACATTTGCCTCTCTCTGAATGAGGCGTGACCGGCAACAATGAAATTAATGGAAACCTGCATCATAGATATTCAAGGTCTACAATGCACATTTCCTCCACAATCTTGCATTTTGTTTATGCAAGGTTATCATATTTATTTGTTTATAAAATGCTTGGGGATCATTTGTTTCTTTTGGGCAATATTTGAAAACAATATACACTTATAATTTACATTTGTGAGATTATAATTTATTAGCATTTCTTGGATTTAGCAGAGGTCTGTAATACCACTCTGCTCTCTACTAATCCCCTTTAGGGTATCTGATTTGGATGATGGAACTCAATGACCTTAACAGCCCTGTAATATAGGGGCACAATCTTACCTTATCATAAGGCTGAGCACAGAACGGACTTGGGTATTCATCTCGTGGCTCCAGGAGCTTGAAGACTGCCATCCAGTTGTACTCAAGTCCTGACCACAGACCATCCGTCTCATCAGCACATGTGTGGATCTGTACATAATAACATGAGCACACCATCTTCATATCATCATCATCACAACCATCATCATCTTCCTCAGCAGCATCAGTATCACAAACATCAGCAGCAGTATCATCAACAGCAGCAGCGACAGAGGACACATCTGCATCACCATGAGACCGAGATGAGGTCATCAGCCACAAGACATAATTAAAACATAGGTCATTGCAGGCAAACAGAGGTTGCACATTGCATAAGAACATTAGGCAATGATAGCATATATAGACACAAACAAACCTATACAGTATACACAAACAAACTCAAACACCTACAAACACACGTGCACACATACACACACAACTACATTCATGCACACGAAAGACAAGACAGAAGCCCATACATATGCATATTGGCAGCAATGCAATCTTTCATTCAAAAGCAATAACAGACCTTCAGATCAGCGGAAGGCCCAGTTAGCTACATCGATGGGAGCACGCCGGCCGTATGTTTGCACGAACCGACCCTGTTCGACTCCTGATGCCTGCGACACTCAGAGATTTAAAAATCTCGGAGTAGCACATGGGGTGTGTGGACACAGTAGGATAGTCGCCACCTTGCGTATGAAGGGTCGCAGGTTCGATTCAGACCTTGAGCAAATCCTTCACCTACAGTTGCTCATGGCGCTTCGGCGTGAAAACTCCGACACTCCTACGGGCTGTAGTCGGGACCGCCTCTTAGTAGTAGGAGATTTGAAGGGGTGGTATAGAAATGCATAAATAAATAAATAAATACACTGAGAGATAGAGTGACAGAGTAAAATATCAAAACTGAACGAGCTTCAACAACAAAGATGAACTGACGACAGCAGGGTATGCACTGGAGAGGTAAGGCACCGTAAGAATGACTCTGACGAAGCGCCACTCTGAATGGCAGGCAGTCCATAAAGGAAGCCTGAGGTATTGTCCTCAGCAGATGAAAGACGTTTCAGCTAAAAGAGTGTGAGATGACTATTTAGCAGAGATAAGACCATTTATCGCCTGACCTCAGACACATGTATCTATGTATCTATAGGCTCTACTTAAATAGTCCCAACTCCCAAGAGATAAACCTTGAGGCATATCGCCACTCCATTGCATGTTCGTTTAGCCCTTATCTTTCACTCAACAGCATAATTATGCTTACTAAAATCAGCTAAAAGCAAGTTTCTATTAGAAGAAATCGTATTTGGACTGGACATCTTGGTTCTATTCTGGTTATCATGCCAACCCTGCAGATCATCACACACAATGTATAACACACAGATTAATGCCAAATTATCTTTATCGATCAACTGGACTGTGAAGCAATCGACCGCAGATCGAACGCACTGCACACTAGAAACTGTTACCTGTAGATCGGACAGGAAGCTTATGCAAAACAGTGCCAGGTATGCTGGTTTCCTCATATCAGAAAATGTCATTGGATCGCAGACGATCGAGCACGGCTCCATACAAATGAAGATGAATTGATTGGAGAACAAATAACTCTTGTTTATTACACGCATTACGAGAGTATACACATCGACAGAAGGCAACGACGCAAAAGTAAATGCAACGCGAATTGAATACTACTGCGTCGAAATCACGAAAACCACAGTCAGGCCAAGGAAATCAGATAACACAGATTTGCTATTAGCAAAGGACAGGTCAATGCGGTTTGCTACTAGCTCAAGGACCGCTGATTCCTTGATAAACAAAAAAGCAGCCATCGTGAATAGCTGCTGCTCTGCATTTAACTTTCTCTTTCAATTTTTCGATTTCAATCAGTTTATTGTTGTCAATTGTCAGTTTCAATAAACATCATCATATGCATGACAAGAATTTCGAGCAACAAATGGAAAGTCCAGAAAGGTCCTTGGACCCACTGACTAGGACTACCTATCAAGAGGAAACATTTGAACATATGACGACGATTCACATTTCATTACCGATTATAATAGTGAGTCGTTAAGATTACTTCTAGACTATAAAGAAAACACAGAACAACACAAACACAATCTTAACTAAAATCTTAACTAGGCTTACTCTGCACAGACAATTGATTATTTATTAAATGAGTGAACAGCTATTTCTTAAAATGTTTTAAATTGTTTTAACTACTGTAAGTAGCACCATAAACAGTCTTGAGTTTACAAAAGCATATCTAAGACAGTCTCGATAACTTGACCACTCTTTCTGGCAGGATCAACTCTTGTTAAAACTTTGGAAAAATTCAGCTCAGTAAATAATCCTGTCGGTTCTTATAAATTGATCGGTATGTTGAAGTACTGCGCACTAATCTATGCATTACTGGCTGCTAACTTTGTTTGCTAACAAACATCATGTATTATTATTCATTAGGTGGTAGAAAAATTTGTATTTCTTTTTAAAAATCAGTGGTTGTTACCAAGCTATGCCTTAATGCTTTCATATCCATGTGCAGACGTTAAGGGTTTTGCACGAATGCATCCATAGTAGAGGAGTAGTAGAAAAGAATTTGTCAATGAAAAATTATACATTTTAAAGTTTTATAATTTTTCATTGACAAATAGTATTTTCTTTTGAAGGTTTGAACCTAACAACAACCTCTGAATAAGCCCCTGAATGCATCTATAGTGAGAACACTTGCTGCGCTGTTGATGTGATGCTGACAGGTAGGCCTACAGGGCAGTTAAGCATCATCAAGCCAGTTAGCAATTTTAGAAAATGGATGGGTGAGGGATTGCCCATAATGCTCAGTCAATGTTCCATACGAAGCCCAGTCCTCTGTCTCTTTGTTGGAGATTGGTAATTGAGGGTAACAGGGTTTGGAAGTTACAAAGATATTCCGTCATTGTTCGTTGGATTGTGGTGGTGTTATGTTTGTGCGGGGGTGCTTGAAAGCACAGTGGTTAGCACGCTAGACTGTCAACCAACAGGTCCGGGGTTGAAATCCTGAAAATTTGGTTTGAGATTTCTGCTTCATCTGGCCCCCCCTAGCCGACTCAGCTATGATCAGTACACTGACTGTTCACTGTCAGAGGGAAGATGAGACAGTGAAGGAGAGGACTGGCCACCCGCCCTCGTATGCCTAGGCTGAGAATCTGAGGTCGTGTTAATGTTTCATACCCGTGGCTGCTTCCGGGCTAGCTTACGGGACTTATATTTTCTCTCTTCTTCTTTGATTTTTCAGCGAATGCTATGTTAGGCCTACTGAGAGTGACATACCAATGAGGCACGCGACTCACATGTCTGTGCCTCAGCCTTCAACCTTACAACAATAATGCATTTGTCTAACCCTTACCATTCTATACATGTATCTATCTAAATTCATCCTAAATAAACTCATGCATTCGCACGGTTATGTATATATGTAGGAAGGAGAGTGATAGGGTACACAGATGTTTACACGGAAATTAAAAAATGCATCTCCCTCCCTGCACAATGAGCCAGATGCACAGCCCACCCACTCCTTATCAATTCTCAAGTGGTCGGCAATTTTATTGAGTCCCTTTGATGTGCAGCGTTTGATCTTCCTAGAGCTTCTTATCCTCAACTAAAAGCAAGAACCATCTCGGTCGGTTCTCTGCAGATAATCGCCTTCCGTGGGATTATATGGTCCAATCCTAGAGGAATCCCCTGTCCAAGTACTTTGTGGTGGTGGGGGGAGGAGGAGGGTAACTCTGTGGGGGAGGGTCGAACGGTGGGCGCCGAACGCCAATAAACCAGATGAAAAAAGAGCCCATGCAGACTATATTTTAAAGTGGAAATCTTAAACACCTCGACTTCTATAGTCTGGATCTTTATTGTTTCAAGAGAGATTTCCTAGCGAAAACAGGAGTAATCAGTCACCCATTCAGATTACAATATACAGCACAGTCCAACGGTTTATGATACTCTGCCTCCATCCAGAAGTGTACAGAACCATACACAACAGAACATGGCAATTATTTTTAGTGAGAGGCTCCTACTGGGGGGAGGGGGAGGCACTCATGTGTTCTAGATTGCGGGCTGACCACTCAACCAATGTATACCACTATACCTGGTATTTGACTTCTGCATTTTATTTAGATTTTGCCATTTACTGATCTCACAAAAAGCGAGATTGCCATTGAATTGGTTCTTCTCATTGAATTGACAGAAACATATTGAAAGCAGATCTGTGAATTTGTTCATAGGCCTTCGCCATAAATAGGTTGATAAAGACAACCGAATAGAGTAATCTTGCTGGGTTCGAGAGCTATAGTAACTCCATAAAACTTGGCCAAAAATGTACTGGTTAAAACCCAACCAAACCCGGCCACAAGATAGCACTTGTTATAACCCAATAAAACCGAGCTACAAGAGGGTGCCATTGTGGCTGTGATTATCAAAGTCTGCCGGACTGTGTTTGTCAGAGCAACTAAAACCAGCCATCAGGCCAGGCTCCCGGGTGGGGCCAGAACAACCTTCCTGCAGTATATTCAGAAGGCTAACACTCTTCATGCTTAAAAACAGTCAACATTAACTTACTATGTGAATTATTGAAATTTGCACTGCCAACAGTTGACAGTGTAAAGCAGTGGTTCTAAACCTTCTGAGGCTCAAGGACCATTTATACATTTTTGTGTCAGTCACGGACCACAGCTGAAATTTTATGAAACAAACCAAAACAGAATAGCTCTCAACAGAAGAATTTCAGTTGTGAATCAGCATATGTTATTGTGGGGCGCAGTAGTGTCACGGAGCGATGAGAATGAATGCAACATTTCTAAAGCGCTGTAACATGGCACATGACGTTACAAGGGCGCTTTCACATAATTCTGTTCAATTCAGGATAAGCAAGTTTGAAATAATGTCATGAATCTGGATTTTAAAGACTCTATGGTTGCTGACGAACGTATTGAAGGTGGAATATTGTTCTAGCACCTAGGTCCAGCAAGAGAGTAGTGTAGTGGTGTGTTCGGCACCTTGCCTCAAGCCATTACATAAGGACTATGAGCAATCTCTTCACTCACAATTGCTCTGGGGAGGGGCTCAGTATAATAGATAAGGCACTGGTACGAAGAACATAAGATCTAAGTAGAGTCCCACAGGTAGACTCAACCTTTATTTGCCAGATGACATAGTAAATGAGGCTTTTGGCATTAATGCTGTAGACAGGATTGCCTCTGAGTTATAGTGGACTTGAAAACGCCCTATAAAGATCTTTCAATAAATAAATCAATTATTAGTTTCATGGTGCATTGTAGCCATTAAAATGAAGAGAAAATGTAAAATTGAGCAATGACTGATTAGCACTAAGTGCAAACCAGTTTATGAATGATTTACTCAGGCTCTATTAACACAAATATCACATCATAAGGCAAACACCCAATCAAACAGACTTATGACAAGTTGGTAATATTCCCTTATAAATGATTCAGACCCAACCCAATGACATGCATTTCCCTTAGTCTATATATTTAACCCCTATGATATTCCTTTACCCCTTCACACTGGGTTCACTTCAACCTATACAATAACCTAACACTATAGCTTGTGGCTCAAACATCTAAATCACCTGAACATTGGCATTGATTCACACAATCCATATCAGTGCAATTGTGCAAATATAGGCTACAGCTGAGCCAGAAATTCCTTCCTCTTCCCAACTGTCCTCCATCCTCCTCGTACAGTCCCCCCTCCATTGCCGTTCAATTATCAAAATCGTCCGCTAATGCTGATTACATTGGATCATTGTTCCGAACAGACCAAGCAACAGCACCAGCGCCGCCACCGCCGCCGTTGTCGCCGCCGGCGCGAGTCAGCGGGGGCGCCGGGCGGCGGCCACGTCGTCGTCTCTGCAGTCGGATTATCTGTCCATCTGATTATGGATTAGCAACTGGCGGCAGACGGATGATGGATGCAACGGTCGGTCGGTCGGTCTTACTAAGAAGCGGAGTATCAGAGGGAGAAGAGGCAGGAGGAGCAGGAGGGAGCGACCGAGGAGGGAGGGAGGGAGGATGCCAGAGGGACTGGGAGAGGAGGGATGAACTCTTGTTCTCTGAAAGAACAATTGTCCTGTTAGTCTCGCCGGCTTCCAACAAAGCAAGCGCTTTCCAAACAACTGGCATAAAATAATATGCAATCTTGGTTAGTGAATGCAGAGGCCCACACATGCTGAGGCTAACAATGCAAAAGCCAAAGCTTAGAATACAGAGGCTAACGAATATCAAGGACAATGAAAGCAGGCAAAGAACACAGAGGCCAACCAATGACGAGGCAATGAATGAAGACTGGAAGAGGCCAACGAATGAAGAGGCTAACAAATGCAAGGCCAACGAATTAAGAGGCCAACGAATGAAGAGGCCAAGTGCCAACGATGCAGAGGCCAACGAATGCAGAGGCCAGAGTGAGGCGTCTGGTCGATTAGCATTAATTTTGCTGCAGCAGGTGGTTTATCGCCCAGCATACACTGGGGGGGGGGGTTGGCCAAAATCTTGGTCAACTCAAAACAATTGACCAACATTAACTGCAGCACAATAATATTACCGGCAGCAGCAGACATCTTAGAAGCCGCTATTAGCTAATACAAGAATTCTCTGAGCTCTGTATACTTAAAATATAAGTCTCGGTTAGTAGAGGGTCAATGCCAACTGATAAATAACCCAGTCAGTTTAGCTTCATGTTGTCTGGTGCAATTGCACTGATGCTGAGTGAGTCAGCCAATCGACTTGTTTGAGCATCCATCCGGAACCACTTTTAATAATGAGAACCCTGCACTTTCTAAATCAAATTTACTTGAATCTAATACCATGCATCATGAAAATAGAAAGAAATGATGAATAAAAATCAGACAGTCTTTCTAAGGTCTGGAACGCTTGGCTGAAAACTGCTCTATGAGTAGTGCTGCATTCGTTAACGAAAACGAAAAGTGTAATTAATGAAAATCAAACATTTTCGTACTACGAAAACTAAAACTAAATTAGGCTCTCAACAAAATGCAGCAATAATAACTAAAACGAAACAAAAATGGATCAGACAAAAACTAAAACGATATTTGGTTTATCAAAACTATTTTCTATAATTATGATAAATAATGTTCTCCTTGTAAATTTCCCATTCTTGCTTAATTCTACCTTGAATTCTACCCGCGAATTAAATCAGTGAGGCAATAAAAGAACGGCGCAAGCATGGGTGAGATGCGGAGAAGGTCATCACATGCATGAAGTATGTCTTGTAGGGAGCTACAGTTTGGTGATATGGTTTGAGAAGGAAAGATTTTGGTAAATAATAACAACTAGATTAAATTGGATGTGAAGGTGAGAGACGATGAGTCAGTGAATAGATGTATGGATGGATCATGTAGTTTCTTGATTTGGTCGGGAGGGCCAAGGATGATTAATTTTGGTTTCTTGGAAGTGTTCAATGAGAGGAGGTTGGATGACATTCATCTAAAGATTTTACTGACTGCATGGAGCAATTGTGCAATGAAGGTGAGAAAAAGTAATTTTGAAGCACAATTTGCCATATTATATTAATTAGTACTTTCCTCTGAACGATGTGCTATAATTTAACTTTGACGATAAGCAGCATTGAACAGTGACTGTTAGCCGTTTGTGTTCAAATAAATTGCTAAACCTGTAAATGAATTATCTGACTAAAACTAAAACAAAAGTTGACTTACTAAAACTAAAACGAAAATGAAAGCTGACTTTAATTATTAAAACTAAAACTAAAACGAATATTGATTTACTAAAACTAAAACTCATCCTCAAAAACTAAAACTAATATTCGGAAACAATTAAAACTAAAATCGAGGCCAAACAATCAAAACTAAAACTAAAATTGGGACATTATTAAAACAACACTATCTATGAGGTGCCCTTGTAACGGCAAGGCTCTATGTTAAGGCGCCACTTATTAATTATAATTATTATCACAATTTTATTTTTCTGAAAACAATGAAATCACAGTTAAACATGAACTTTTCCATAATGCAACTGTTCGTCTTTTAGTCGTATCTAAGGAGTTATTATTATCTTTACCTGAGGTATCAATGATACCTCGGGATTTAAAAAAATATTAGGAGTAGGAGTAATGTCTAATGGGTCAGGCTTTGTCTTCTTGCCATGTGGGGAAGGTGCTTCTGAAT
>JAQFXW010000072.1:0-26423 GCA_034693945.1 Dendrobaena attemsi | reverse complement strand
CAACTTTACGCCTGGGAATTGTTATTCCTTTCGCTAATCCTTGTCCGTGCCTACCGACGACCGACATAACTTTATGCAAGAATACTTAGTCCGAGAATAAGAGATAAACCAGGAATACGCTAGTCTCTGTTCACACCTACGGCTCCAGGACAGAATTTTATCAAAACTTTGTGCGTGCCTGGTCTTAAGTTATTGCGAAAAAAATTGTGCACGTTTGTTAGTCATCACCTTGTCTTTTTTTGTTTCAATGTATGAACCTCCCGTGGGGCTATCTATTGCATGGGACTAACGAGTAACAGCTTCTCCATGGACAGTGTGTAATCTAGTCCCTCTCTTCTGGGGGGGGGTATACGAAAGCTGGAAGAGGAAAATCCTGTTATTTTGCATACCAATATAAAATTTTCCGCATGGGGAGTGGGGGAATGCTCATCCTGGAGGGGGGAGCTTCTCCCTCCCGACACTGGTCTAGATTAATCACTACTCCATGGGGCGTCCTAACCCTGATAAACTCTGCCCATGCAGTAGGGCCTAATATCTATAGACGTATCCATTCACAGGGGCTAACTATCGCATGGGACTAACAACTTCTCCATAAGGGCCCTAGCACCTGATAAATTCTGTCCATGAAGTAGAGCCTGATAATATAGACCTAACCCTTTCGCGGGAACTATGTACAGTGTTGGCGCATCGATCGATCTGAATAGTAATGATATCAGTAGAGACAGAAAACAGTGTAGGCCAGTAACGAGTTTGAGGAATGTTACAATAAGCCTACTTACCAGTTAAGATGCTATAGAAGATAGCACATTATAAAAACACTTATACTCTGAATGAAAGTTGCGTCCAAAACAGTGAACACATTTCACTTAAATTACTGGGACAAATCACCAAAAGTGGTGGGACAAAGCCGAGAACTGGTGGGACATTTGTCCCCCAGTTAAACAGTTAAATTATGCCGTGCTCTATGTACCAAGTTGCGTTTCTGCCAACTTGCTTGTAATAAATGAATATGATTGATTGATTGAACTTGTTTGAATGATTGATTGAACCTGTTTTGAATGTTCATGTGATATGCAACCGCTTGTGCCATGAATTTTTCCTTGAGATTATTGTCTGTGAAGTGCTTGTGTAATTAAAAACTTATTGAATTTTGGTAATACCAGACGGCCAAAAGCCTTTGGTGTTTTAAGCTCTTTGAAACTTAATACGAAGTTGCACAACTGGACTTCTTGTATTTAAGCTCTTCAAAACTTTATACGAAGTTACACAACTCTACTTTTTGTTTTTAAACTCTTCGAAACTTTATATAAGGTTACAACACTGTTCATTCTTTAGCAAGCCCTACTTGAGGTACTAAGCTAAAAGGTTTAATGTTTGTCAACTGACGGGATTTAAAAATGCATTAGATAGCATTATTCTGCATTTCTCCAAAATATTAAATTATGTCTAGTCAAAGCTATCGTGTTTCTCTTTTATCATAGGCAAAGTCTGCTTCTAATGGAGTGATTGACAAAGCTACTGGCACCCTGCTCTACGGCATAGCGACCAAGCTTAAGAACCAGATTATTCACCACAGACGAAGGCTCGTCGATTATGTTGTGCAAAGGAAGATTGGTTCTGAATTGCAGCTGTCTGGTTTGTAAATGATCTTCTCCTTCGTGTTTCAACTAAGTCTGATGTTTGTCAAGTAACTTACTGTATTGACCAAATGAAAGCTCTATATAGCTTGGTAATACCTGCACAAGATCAGGAACTTTCTAGCTAAAGGTGCCTTCAATGTTGTAGTAATTTGCAAGTACACACTACGCAGAGAGTTTATACTTTGCTTTGTTTTGAAGCAATGATTCTGAAATTTTGTGTAAATTTGTCGTAAATTGTGGTGTGCATCAGTATTGTACTGTACGAGTGCATTGATGTTGTGTTTTGTGAAGCATTTGAAAGTTATAAATTCATTTGTGTCTTATTCGCAGCTGCCATGGAATATCTCCTTCATCACCCTAGTCAGGATATCAATGTTGCAGAATTTGATGCTGCCAGCGGAGTGGGTGTCGTGGTCACTTCAGAAGAAATCGAGGATGCCGTGAGTACTTAAGTCAGTAAGTAGATGATAGTTCATAGTATTTCAGTAAGTAAGTCAGAGAGGTCTCTACGACTGTCCTCTAGCCTTTCCAGTGGACCAATGGTTACAGACTGCAAATTGTTATTGATTGGAGAATGGAGATTATAAAATAGACACTAGACAGTGATTTCTTTTCAGTTGATGGTAACTATTGCCAAGTCACACAACACCTTCACTTACCATGGTGCCTAATTCAGTTACCACTATGTAATTGGTTTTAATAGAACCGAACTTCTTGGGTAGCTTTTGATGTATAGTGTCTTGTAGTTGCTCATTCAACTTTTTACTTGTGGTATACGACACTACATCACTAACTTGTTACAAATCTTTTATTTTTCTCAGGTACAGAAGTCTGTAAATAAGTGCAAAACTGAATTGCTGGAGAAGAGATACCGGTTCAATACTGGACTGATCATGGGTTGGTTCAGTTGCTTTAGTTTATTTGAACATTTTGAGTTGTGATATGACAAAAAAATTTCAGCCTTGTGTTTTGTTTGACTAGGCAAATGCCAACTGGGGGCTTTTACCCAGAAGAAATATATGTCGTAGTTAGTTGCACTGCCTTTCATTGCTGCCTTCAAATTTACCATCGCTAGGTTTGATTGGAAAAGGAAATGATGCTGGCTTGTGGAGAGGGAAGGAGAAAACAAGGGTGACCAAGGAAAAAATGGATGGATGAGATAAGCGAAACAACTGAAATGAATTTTGCAGAATTAAGGGACGCAACATCAGAAAGAAGGAAATGGAGAAGCTTCATCATGACGGTCGCTAGAGTGCAAAGAACTGACAGCACAAGGTGACAAAGTGAAGTTTGAGTGATGGAAAGAGCTTATTCTGATAAGCATTTCTCTTGATTCAGCTCCTGGAAACTAATTTCTACCAATTCTTTGATGTTTGAAATATTTTTTTTCTTGAATTGTGTGACTAAAATGCCATGTCTAAGGGGATTGCCACTGTATCAATCTGTGGCCATCATGGACGTAGCGTGGCAAAACAACATGCTCGAAGCCTTCTTATAAAGGGTACCCACACTTGGTTATCTGATCTAAGGCTTTGTGTACAAGTCATCATTCATAGATGATAAAGCTTTTCAAACCTGTTACAGTTCCAATGCATACAAATTGTAAAGTGCACCATGCAGTAGCTGGTGTCAATTCATCTGTGGTGCTAAACAGTTGAGCATGAAGAACTTACGCTAGGTGCTTGTGTGGTAAAGCATCTCTGAGGGATGTGGAATATGGACCGGTCTTGACTGTGTATCAGTGTTAAAAGTAATCTGGTTGCAGAAGTTATTGTTGTCAACCTAACTTTATTACGTATCTGCTGTAGCATAGCAGTTACTTTTGTGTTTTCTGTTTCTTAAGCTGAGGTACGTCAAGCTCTGAAATGGGCTGATGGTAAAAATGTGAAGAATGAAATCGATGTGCAGGTTCGTGGAGGTGTTAAACTTTGTGCTTATACAAGTTTTAATGCACATTTTTTCTTCTATTATTGTATAAAAATGTGTTGTTCGTGCTTGTTTTCTAAATTTGTATGCTTATCTTATATATATATCTTAATATATATATACATATATAATAATGTGGTTTAGTTTGTTTCTGTTGGTTGAGTTTGTATTTACAGTGGCAGATAAATCTGACAGAGCATAATTTCTTTGTAATCAGAACTGTACATAGCATCACTTAAATCAGTGCTGTTCTTCCTTCTTGGTGCCATGCCGATGTTCTCAAGAACACTGATACACAGTCCAGACCTGGTCCACACAAGCACCTAGCGTAAGTTCTTCATGCACAACTGTTTAGCACCACAGACGAATAGACACCAGCTACTATATGGTACACTTTACAAGAACAACGACTAACAAATGTTGTTTTTTATACGCGTTGGCATATATTGTAGAACAATCATAAAGAATAATTGAAAGCGGGTGTACGCGTCATGGGAACTGGATTTCACATTGTCAAATGATGAACCAAGTTATGAATCAATAGCCACAAACGTAGGCCAGGACAGAGACAGTCTTAGGCATCATTTCAGCAGAAATTGCTAATGTTTAGCTAGCTCTGGGGGCCAATTAAAATCAACTGGAAGGTCGTGCATGCGGCATGTGGGCCGCAGGTTTGACAGCACTGAAGAGAACAAAAATTGGCTGCAAGAAACTAACAACAGAGACACAACTTAATGTTACTTCTTGATGTGATTGTGATCAAAGTGTATGTGACCTGTGAATTTTTCTTCATGCGGAATGTCTTTTCAACTTTCACTTTTAGATTTTCGATCTTCTTGGTAAGAAGACTGAGGAAGATCTTAAGCCAGCTACAAAAACAAAGGTAAAATTTGAACTGCACCTAAGTTTATGCAACACGTTTGGCATGGTTTTTAAAATTATTTATTAAGAGAATTTGCGATAATAATTTTATAGTTTATCATTCGATACGTTGGCAGTGTTTTTATACTGTCGAACTGTAAAAGTGTAAACTTCGAAAGTGTAAGTGTAATTAGCAAGGACAAAAATAGATATTTGTGGATCGAAATAGCAATGACTACGATTAATTAAACTTAGGGAGACTAAGGCAAATGCCGATCCTGACACCAGACAGAATAGGTTCAACTTTAATTGTTTGCATCCATTTCTAACTAAAGACTGGAATTGATAATGATTTTAAATTTATTATATAACAAGGCATTCACTAGCCGTAGAAAAACCATAACCATTAAAATTTATTGAACCCTAAAACTCCATACAGATCTAATGGATAATAAATTAACAATCAGCACTGGGAACAAAAGTGTTCAAGACCCTAGCTAATGTCAATGATCACAGGTCTGTAACAAAATACATAGTAAGACAGCAATTATACACTAATTATATCTATAAAGTGATTTTGTAAGATTTTGAATTTGATGAGTTCAGTCACATTGCCCTTATTTATAGCGTCTGACATTTTTATTTGTTATTTAACAGATTTTAAAAATGAAAATGTGAAAATAGTTTTTCTCTTATAGGAGTCTAAGACGACTGTCAAGACGGATACAAAAAAGACGGAGAAGCATGAAGAAAAGTTGCCTAGCAACGACATTGTCTCGTTCACAACTGATGGATGTAAGCAAAGGTGTTTAAAACAGTGATATTCTTGGGTATTAAACAGGATGTTGATTTATTATCCAAATAAATCAAAGAATGTCTTTGAAATGCCAGCATTGTTTTATTTGGTAGATTATTAGTCTTGAAATGTGTACACTTTCTAAATTTATGCTTCGCAGCAATACTATTTAAATTATTTTTTGCACTTTTGAGTGTTGAGCAATGAGCATCATATCATATCTCCATCAATCCAGCATATTGTTATTTCGTATTTAATTTGTTCCCACAGTTTTAATTGTGCGTAGTTTATCTACCAACTTGACAAGAAACAAATGCATTTAAGCTTACAGAACTTTGTTACTATAATGTCGTGTATTAGACTTTTGAGGACTTGTTCAATTTGAATGAGTCTTTGGAAAACTATGGTAGAGATATGTAGAGAGTTGTGTGATTAATTAAAATTAACTTTGTTCTTTGTAGCTTAATTATTTATGTGTGTAACTGTAACTAAATATATATTATTTTGTTAGAAAATAACTTTGAAATACCGGACAGATATACCAGTTGCTGGTTAAGTTACATTGTGTTCACTATTCAGAATTTTTCTAATAATCATTAATTTTTGTTGTAGATTACACCGCTGATGGTTCTTTCACCAGTTTCATCGAACTAACGGGCGAAGCACTTCGATTTCACAAACCTGGTATTCAGTCATTTTTGTGTTCATGCTTATAATGAGCAATATTTTTAATGTAGTAATGGTGACAGTAGGTTAAAGAAATATTTGTTTGTGCTGTGTTCAATTTTTAGGCTGCAAATCTGATTACTTAAAGTTTTTAGTAGCTTCTGAAAATTTTAGAAAGAAGTGTAATGCTGTGTCAGGGTTCAGGCCATTTTTTTAGAATATGTGTAGGAATGCAGTGCGCAAGATATTCGGTGAGATATGTTTGTGAATTTTGCATCTAATAGTTAAGTTTATTCATGCAGGGAATGGGCTTCTTATAAATATGCGCCTACTCTTTCGGAGCAACTTGTCTACATTTTGTGCGTTGCTTAAATCTCTCTTATTTAGCCGTGGACTTCGATAAACACCTATGAGTAGACTTTTTGAAAGAATGCTATATAAATTTGTATGCTGAGGTCAAATGACTTTCTTAGTTAATTAGTTCACTGATTCTGAATTAACTGTGCTACTTATTGTAATAAGTGAGCAGAACGTAATCAGTGGGAGAATAATTTGGACGTTCGTTTACATGCACGGTTAGATCATAGCTTTATGTGCGAGTCGCTTCCATATATTCAGTATATGCCATGTGAAAATGTGGAAAGCTCATTATATTGAGCTGTTGCGTTCCTTCAGTCTCTCAGTTTCATCCTGCTAATCATTCCTTGGTAGCTTTTCCATCTTATTGTTCTGTGTTGTGAAGTATGGTGCGGGGCATGGTAATGTAGTGGTGAAGGTCGCCGCCTTGCTACCGGGTGGCAGGTTCGAATCCTACCCGCTGCGTAGGGACCTTTAGCAAGTCCTTCATTCACAATTGCTCAAGCGCTTTGTAGTCGAGACTGCCTTTGAGTTGTAGTGGTCTGTAAGAGGCAGTATAAAATACACAAATACATTAAACTACATTGCACTGGTCTTCCAATGTGGTGATATTGGTTTGAATGTCCTCGGAGATGATTACTGTTTGGGAACGTCAAATAAATTTTTTGCTCACAGTTGCTTACGTTTAGTGCCATTAGTCGATGTTTGTCATGGCGTGTAACGAATGCGTCAAAAGGTCTTTGTAACTCTAGAAATTGTCATATTCATCATCATTGTGTTATAAAAAGGTCTTTGTAACTCTAGAAATTGTCATATTCATCATCATTGTGTTATGTAAGAAAATTTGTTGTTTTATTCAGTGAATCTCTTCTTATCAGAAATTTTGTTGTTTAGACAAATTTTATTGGTTTAATACCGCTTTCCATTTGTGCCATTGTCTCTCGATTTGCTCATGTAACAGCAGAATCATGAGTATTGTAGACAATTGGAAACAGGAAGGGATTCCGAGGTTGTTTAGCACACAGTCGAGAAGGGTGGCTGCATGTGCCATGCGCCTCGGAACACCATTTCCGTATTAATCTCAATTGTGTATTTTAGGAGTGAAGCTCTATAAATGCCTATTTAGCCTAATTCATTTAGGCTGCTGTGTAGAACAGTGAGTTAGAGTCGAGATGTTGCAATTCTGTGTTCTCTTTACATCACTCTATCTGTGTAGAGGGAATCTGTTGAGTGATATCATTCAATAAATAATCTGTCAGGATTTGTACAGTTTGCTTGATATATGTGGCTTATGTGTACAATGCAGATTGTTGCTGGAGTCACTTTTGGTACATCAAGTGAATTGCAAATTTTTGTAAAATGCTCAAGGAATACTGTTATTTGTGAGGTGTAATGAGTGAATGAACCGAGGTATATCCAATTAGCCATTGTTCGTGTTACAACTTGGCACTGAACATTATTTGTAGGTGAGAATTACAAGACGGATGGTTACATAATCACTGAGAAAACAATGGACCTAATGAAGAAGCACTTGGCTGAGACAGGAGGCAAGGTAATTGCATCTGAAAAGTTTATTTATTATCTTTCAGGCCTATGATTACTTGCTTACTTTTAATCTGTAATTGATAATTTGATACATCTGTTGGTGTTTAAATTCATCTTAATTTATGAAACGAATACATCGAATAGAGTATGAAACGAAATGTGTTCATACAATTGGTACAGAGTTTTATTTTGACTAAGTGTTGAATATTTTGTTTTAGATAGTGACTCGATTTCCTCCAGAGCCTAATGGTATTCTGCATATTGGTCATGCCAAAGCAATCAATTTCAATTTTGGATATGCCAAGGTATTTTGTGAAAGATGCTCATCAGCCAACATTGTTAACAACTCAGCAATATATTTATAATTTGATTCTTCTATTTTATGCAAAGAATAACTATATATGATGCACAACTTGTGGAGTTGTGTTTCGAGAAGTTGAAGTAGTAGAACTTGATTTTGCAATAATCTTTCTTCTTCGTCTGCATATACTTAGGGATGAGCCGAAAATCTGTCTCTGCTTATACATCCATATTAAAATTCTTTGTAAAACTGTTAGACACTAGTGTCTTGCAGAGATGCAAATATAATATTATATGAACGTTGTAATAGGCCGAGGCATAGAGTAATCTTGGGCCACCGCCGCTGCTTTTCGCCTGCTCAGGTACTGTTCTTATAATGCACATGTCCCGGTTTATGAAATGGGAACGAATAAAAAAATGTTTTGCTTTGAATTGTGTCGAGTAAATACCTAGTCTGTAGAACATGAATGTAGGTCAATAAGTCCTACTGACAGCAGATGCATTAGGCTAAGGCAGCAGTAGCAGCAAGTGCCCTACTATTAAAGTATATTGAGTGCACGGGGTAAACTCTTGAGCGACCTGCGACAGTCTTGACCTTTCCACATACCCAATTGAAAGACATGCCATCGAGTGTTCAGCCTGATTCAATATGTGGGCTGGGTCTGCAGACTGGCAAAGAGCTGGAACAACCCTCCACACCTCCCCCAGCCCCCCACTGCATGCAATATTGCACGTGGCACAAATCTGGGACCCCCTTCATGGCATACACGCATGCTTACACAAAAACAGCCTTTTGGTGTGATCCCTCCGTGCGTACATTCTAAATGGATAACCCCTATCTGGATTTTAAAGTGTGCTTGTTTGAATTTAAATTTCTTTTTTTGGATGCTAAAATGTTGCTTGTCTGATAAAAGCTTGAGGCTGTCAATAAGATAAATAGGAGACATTGCTAATTTGTGAAAATTGAATTAACACTTAAACATGGTATAAAAATGAGATATTGTTAATAGGTGTGTATGAGTTTGACGGAAACGAACATATCTGTGTTCTTGCAGGCACATAATGGGTCTTGCTACCTGAGATACGATGATACAAATCCAGAAAAAGAGGAGGAGAAGTTCTTCATTGCAATTCATGACATGGTCGAGTGGCTTGGTATTTAATTTGATTTCAGTACTCTTGATTAGATTTGCCATCAAAATTGAACATTGATGTAGCTGCTCATGCGTAGATCATGTGACAATTGAATTAGAAATGGAATTAAATGATTGAAATTAAGTTGAATGCCAGAGGCTATAGAAGATTTATTCTTGAATTGACGTATTTTCAGTTTTTAGCCTAAGATGATTGGAATGCAAAAGCTTTACACCTCAGTGACCTGTAGTTTTTGTCTCTGTCTGACGTTCCCTGCTATGCTATTGATTTTCAACTTTTGTCCACTCATTCTTTATTACTTGCTTACTTTTTTATAAGTGAGCAAATCGAAGTCAGTGGAAGAGTAAATCGGAAGTTAATTAGCATGCATGGTCAAACGATAACTTTGTATGTCAGTCACTTCTCAACATTTCTCGATGTTTTCCTTCTTTTTTCTCGAGATGAATACATTTAATTATAACCTTCAATTTCATCTTCTCTATAGATTCTTCTCTATAGACGCACATTTGCCTCTTTCAATGCAAACGTATGTATTGCATTATTTATAGTTAATATAATAATGGATTGCTTAATTTCAGGCTACAAACCCTACCAAGTAACACACAGTTCAGACAACTTCCAGGAGCTGTATAACCTCGCAGTGGAGCTGATTCACCGCGGTCATGCTTACGTTTGTCACCAGAAGCCAGAAGAGATAAAGGGCTTCAATCCTCCACCCTCTCCGTGGCGAGACAGACCCATAGAGGAATCACTCCTACTGTTTGAGGTGAGTTTGAGTTTGGAATCGACAAGCATTCGTGGAGAAGGTAATGTGTTAATTGCAAGTGATAATTTTGTTGTAGGTTACTGGAGATTTTTAACATACCTGGTATGAAAAGTGTTGTTTCCGATCGAATCCATTGTCTATTGGTTTTTCAATCACACACTGTTTGTGTGACTTGATATTTAGACAGTGGAAGAACAATATGGAAGTTAATTAACACTTGAGACAAATGCACTGTCTTTACGTGTCAGTCACTTCTCAACACTTCATGTTTTTGGTGCCAGTAGGTAGTATTTATTTATAAATGTAGTTTTCTGTCAGAATGAAACACTTGTTGTAATTGATTATAGCATGAAATGCGACCAACCAGTCACCCAGATTGTTTTAGAGTGTGAAAAGCATCGGAAGTAGATATTGTGTGCCTGTAATTCTTCATGCTGCTCTCGGTTTGAGATGGACGAGTCATTGTGTATCTGAACATTGCGCTAAGCAGCATTGCGTTAGTAAGTTGTTTGACGCCAGTATTATGTGACTTGTGCCTCGGCAGAATACCAAGCCTGCCCATTATTCAGCATGATTTACTGTATTATATTACTGTTGTCATTATTGGTATCATTTGGTTATAGTGTGATGGTCGTGTTATTATTACTATCATGGACGTAAGCTTACTGGTTAAGTAGTGACTATGTGCATGAATAATATTAGAAAGGGTGAGGGTTAGTTATAATTGGGCGATTAGCTTTTCTTGACTCTAGTTGAATGGTATTGTGAGTGCTCAGTCAACTACAGTCAAATTGTTTGTTCTACTTTCTAATAAAGTTTACGGATGCCATGTCTAAGGGGATTACCACAGCATCAATCTGAGGTCATCATGGACGTAGCGTGGCAGAAAAATATACGAGAAACCTCATTTTTCCTGTTAATCTCATTCAGTGATTATTCGGGTGTTTGGTTTCTAGTACAAACATAACAGACATTGAATAGGGACATGTGCATTATGATGCTTGGCTGCAAAGTGATTAATCTCTGATTAATAAAGCTGATGGGACCTAGTGGCAGATTGGTTAAAAACCTGCCTTGTGATGTGTTCGTGTTACTGTCAGTCTGTTACTGCTAAGACTGTGGACTGTGGAGGGACATTTAGTAAATCCTTGCTTAGAGCTGTCAGTACAATATGGAGCATTGTAAATGCTCAATAGTAGCAATAATTAAGCTGAATGCCCTTAACACCCACAGTTATGTAATATTGGCTCAAACTTGTCAAGAATGGCCCTCCTGATTGTAATTACCTTGATCTTTTGGAATGTGATGTTACAAATTCTCTAAAATAGCCCATGATATCTTTGTTCTTGTTGAGGCACTTTACTTCTATGAAGTGGACTTTTTAAGGAGCAATGTAATTGCTGCATTATATTGATATCTCTTGGTTTCAGGCTGTGGTAACATGTTTTTTAGGATATGAGAAAAGGAAAGATCAACGAGGGTGATGCAACACTTCGAATGAAGACGACACTCGAAGAAGGCAAACAGGATCCGGTCGCATATCGTATCAAGTTCACGCCACACCATCGCTCCGGAGACAAATGGTTGGTACACGGTTGAAACCAGTTTGTTATTTAGACCAGAACCGCTTCTGTGGCATATTAATTGTGTTAGTATTATGTAGTTTAGGTAGCCAAGGCTGATATGGGGTTAAAAATTCTGTTACTTTAAAGAGCTAGGTTTTGAGCTGTGATATTCATGTCTCCATAGATTGTGCATTCATCACTTGATTGGGATGAACTCAGCCACCCATATCAAAGATGGTCGAATGGTGGTGTAGTAGGATAGTTGTCGCCTTCGTTCGAAGGGTTGTGGGTTCGATTCAGACCCAATCCACTGCTGTGGGACCTTGAGAATATCCTTCAATCGGGGCGTGGTAGTGTAGTGAAGGTCCCCACCTTGCAACCGAAGGATTGCAGGTTTCAATCCCACCCGCCGCATAAGGACCTTTAGCAAGTACTCACAATTGCTGAAGAGCTTCGGCGTGTAGAACTCTAACACACCTGCAGGCTGTAGTCGGGACCGCCTCTGAGTAGTGGTCTGTAAGAGGCGGTATAGAAATACACCATTACAATACAATTGCTCGAGGCGCTTTGGCATGCAAACACCTCTGTGCTTTAGTTGGGCCGGCCGCCTCTGAGTAGTAGTAGATTTGAAAAAGCGGTATATAAATATAGGAATGAATAAAAAATAAATAATGGTCGTTACAGCAGTTGTGCTAATTTGAGACTATTTTTAGTCATTGAACTAACTTCTAAGAACTGCTTAGTTTTGTTAACTTAGTTTCCAGCATCATTGTTGTTTCTGAATTAATGCAATTGCTCCGGCCATAGCAAGTTTATACGACATTTGAGTAACTTTGTGTCACTGTTGTTGCTATTGGTTTTAAAGTAGTTTTTGGATATCTTCGAAAGAGGGTTTTGCTTTTCCATCATTCTGTCATTTGTTCACAGAAATATTTGTACAGTGAATAGCAACCGAATGATGGAAGAAAATATGGAAGTTTAATTAACACACAAAGCGTTTAACATTTCTTTGTGTGTCAGTCACTTCCATACACGTTTTGTGTTTTACCATTTCTAGTGCATGTATAGCAGTTAAATTTCGCGTTTCGTACAGAAGTGTGTATAGATGTTACACGTGTTAACTTCTAAGAAAGAATTTGCGAAGAAACTGTGTATAAACTGTATCACACTTTATTACACATATATTACCAGTGTTACTTTAATTTGAAAAACAATTTGTAATTTCAATTGAGATATTATTTGAACTTGCAGTTTTCTATTATGTCTCTGCTTTGTCTAACGTTCGTATATATATGCATCCTTATCAAAAGTGTTATTATGGTAAACTGATAAATCTTTGGTGATAGTTTTGAGTTTCTTTTAGACCTGTGTTTTTGGGTGCAGGTCCGTTTCGTTTCATGCATTCCGAATTATTGTTATTTTAGGTGCATCTACCCAACATACGATTACACGCATTGCTTATGTGATTCTATTGAGAACATTTCACACTCACTATGCACCAAAGAATTTCAATCTCGGTGAGTGATTTGCGATTGTTTCCATTAAACAGACTCAAATTTCTCTATATAACTGAACCTTGTCCCTGGGAATTGTGATATGTGTTGCAGTTGTTGCATAGAATAGTGTATTGATGACCAGAATGCTTATGATGTGGAGGCAGCAATCATGTGATTCATCTACTGATTTAAAAGAAATTGTATTTGAGTATTTATATAGCGCTTCTCGTAGTATGAACTGTTCAGAGTTGATAAGAGAACTAAAGCTGAGTTGTAGTTAGCATTCCAAAGCGCCTAATTAATTATGCCACCTTTCGAAAGAAGTTATCAAGTATTTACCTACGGGATGCAGCAGGTATTGATGTTATTTTATATTCTTCATACCTGTGTACAGTGTGTACACTGTGTAGTGTTCAAAGAATATAAGGATTAATTAATTTATCTGTTTGCCATTACTATTTGCCATGGGTTGAATTTTGACAGTAAATGCCATTACTGGCTTATTGCCAGGGTGAAGTTATATACCGTTGTTTCTTGTGTTGCTATTAGTCGATCATCTTACTATTGGCTGTGCAACGTCCTTGACCTCTATTGCCCAGTGCAGTGGGAGTACGGTCGACTAAATGTCAACTATACAGTTGTCTCAAAACGAAAGATAGCCAAGCTCATCTCGGAGAAGATTGTCCGGTTAGTGTAACAATTCTGATAGCTTCAAGGAGTTTTCTAGAAAATGTTAGGCCTACTACAGAATATGGTCTTGTCTATAGACAAGAGCTTCTTTTTAATTTAGAAATGTGTTAAAGACCAGCTTATTATTCATTATAATTATGAATTCCTGAACATTTGCACAAAGAGAAGGCTATCTAACACAGAGAAGGCACATTATGTATGAGTTTACTGAATTATGTTCGCAGTTTGACTTTCATTGTTTTGTTCTGTGTGTTGCGGTCATTTTCCTTTTAAAGGGACATGAAATGTATATACAGTGCTGTTTTGTTCTTTGGATAGTGACTGGGACGATCCTCGACTCTTCACTTTGACCGCGCTCAGGAGAAGGGGATTTCCACCCGAGGCCATTAATATGTTCTGTGGGAAGGTAGGCAGACATGTTCAAGATAATTTTAAATTTAATGGTTTAACAGTTTGTCAGATTTCTCACTTATTAAGCAGGCTTGATTTTGAAAAGTAAGAAAGCATCATTTCCTTTTCTTCTTCAAACGAGTGCCCTGCGGATGGATAGCAGCCTTTTGACTTTTGAGGTTCTTAACCTCTTAGTAGCAAGCATGCACTAAAGCTGGAAAAAAATCAAACAAGTGAGATGAAATTTGAACCTCTGCGTGATGCCCAGATACATGCATATTACACACCTGACAGGTTTTGTGTTGTTCTCTAGGTTGGCGTGACGATGGCCCAGGTGAGTCTGGATCCGTCGATGTTAGAGGCCTGTGTCCGAGATGTTCTAAACATCACAGCTCCAAGGTCAGTTTAATCACGAGACTTGTGTGACTTAGGTGTTCGTACGATGTCTGTTGAGGATGTGACGTATTTAGTTTAGTGCACTGCTTTTAAATATATGCTGGATGTAAAGGATCTGGCAGATGCTACAACTGTGACGTCATTGACGAATGATGATGTTGATATACTCGGTGGAAACTATTTGCTTTACCATTCTGGTGAAGCACCTTTGCAACATCAACCAAACCTTTAACTTTTTAGCTTTTGTTCTAAGGATTCAGATCATATAAAATTCAGTCTTGTGCACTTAGCATTCTGATTTATCAAAATGCTCTTGAAGATCTATCAAATAATTATGTGTGCATTTCATTATTTAACGCCAGTTTCCTGTGACATTGCATATGCTGAACGTTCAGTGTGTGCAGAATGGAAATTGGCAGATTAACCTTTGGCAGTTTTATCACATGCAACTGCTGTTCAGTGCGTTGGTCGTGTGAGTCACTTCCAGACATTAAAAGTGGCCACAGAAAATGTTGAAGTAGCATCAACCTTAGTTAGTCTTGCTTCCGTTGTCAAAATCTATTTGCTAAAGCTGTTGCTGTAAAATTTTACATTGAGAGAGTCAATTATAAAAGTGTGGTTGTTGGTGAATTTTCTGGACTTGTGTTTGATTTGCATTGCAATGTAAGCCACTGCTAATGCTATTCTTAACAACGTGTGTGCACTGTCTGTTAGAGTTATGGCTGTCCTCAAGCCACTGAAAGTAACAATTACTAACTTACCTGGAGATGCACCAACAGCAATTCAGGTTCCAAACTTTCCAGCCAATGAGACCAAAGGATTTCATTCAGTGTCTTTCAAGAAGACCATATACATTGAACAGAGCGACTTTAAAGAGGTTAAAACATTGTATTTCTTCTGGGATCTGCATTTGGCATGCTTTTGTATTAATATGTAACTAAATAGTTTTCATGACCTAGGGATGTAATAGTCTGTATTGTTACTTCCTCTGCCACTTCTTTGATCTCATATAATTTTGTATTCCATTTATTGTCATGTGATGTGATAATTTAAAATTAGTTGTTGTTCCATATTTTAACTTTGATCTATTCTGCTTTTAAGTGGAAGTCACTAATGCCTCATAGCTATGGCCAGTTTAGGCGCAGATTTTTTTTGTTTAAACGTATTTCAAGCATTCGTGTCTGACTCTTAGGGTGGGAGATACGCACTGATCTTCGTAATTATGTGCCAGTGGATTTCGTTGCATTGTTTCCCACGTGTGCACGGTTTTTGTTTAGGATGCCGATAAGAACTACAAGCGACTTACAAGCAAGCAGCCAGTTGGCTTGCGTTACGCAAACGTCGTCATTTCGGTCTCCAGGGTACATAAGGATTCTTCAGGCGAGCCGATCGAAATCGAAGCGACGTGTAAGAAAACGACAGAAGCTGAAAAGCCGAAGGCATTTATCCACTGGGTGTCCGATCCTCTGCTCTGCCAAGTGCGTCTCTACGAAAGGCTGTGAGTTGACATCTTTGTAATAATAAGTCTTTTATTGTCCTGCAACCCCTTTACGAGGCATCACTCTCACTCTAAAATACCGAATTTGAATGACTTTGATAGTCCCTTGTCGAAACGTGTTATGTGTGGCTTTGGTCCTTTGTGATATTGTGAAGCATTGTAGCACCTATTGCAGATTTGTATTTGTTGCACTTTATAAACGTATTGTATTGTGTATTAGTTCATGTAGAAATGTTGTTAATGCAGAGACGAGCATTTGTTGCTATTTCACTATTATAAGTAAGAAGATAGGATGTCGTATTCTGGTCATGGTAAATGCTGACAACTTTAATTGTTTTCAGTTTTAGACATAAAAATCCGGAAGACAAAGCTGAGGTTCCCGGAGGCTTTCTGAGCGACTGCAATATGGTAATGCGGCCCTTAAGTGTTTAATAAAAGTTTTTATAATTTTATTCAATTGCAAAAGTCGTTAATTAGACTTGCTCAATGCGGTTTTATTGCCAAGCATATGATTACCTCATTGTGTTTAGCCTATTAATTGATGTGGGATTTGGTTGATTTATAGGAGAATCACATGAATTTGATATCATTCCATATTACCTTTATGCACACAGTTTGCAGAAAGTTATAGATCATAATATGTCGGAGAGGCTTTGGCAGTGTGATTGTTTTCAAGTTAGAACTATCTATTAACATTTTAAACAATGAGAGTGTATGAAAAGCAACTTATAAAAACAATGCTGTTCTTCACTGATCCATTAGCACATTTAGTCTTACTGCATAACTATTGAAGTGGTTCTGTGTACATGTATATAAGAAAGTAATTCATCAAAGGTGAATCAACTTAAGCTATAATAATTAATTCCCTTTGTTTCGCTTTCTTAGGATTCATTGACGGTCATATACGACTCTCATATTGATCAATCCGTGAAAGGTGCTAAGGTGTACGACAGGTTCCAGTTTGAGAGGAACGGCTACTTCAGTGTTGATCCAGACTCCTCAGGAGATAAGGTGAGACTTCCATCATGCGTTGAAACCAGACAGTCGGGTTGGGGCGTGGTGGTGTAGTTTGACGCCTTTTGTCTGAAGGGTCGCAAGTTTGAATCCACCTCAAGCAGTGTAAAAGGATCTTGAGCAAGTGTTTAAGTCTCTCATAATTGCTCTGTGGCGCTTTGGTGTGTAACTTAGACTCGGAATCGGTGCTGCAGTTGCCAGTGCCTCTGATTAGTAGTAGACTTGAAGAGGCATCATCGAAATCTCGGAAGTAACAAATCTTTAGAGTGCTATTTCAGTTTCCTCATATCTGTATCAGTGTGGTTTTAGGTCACCTAATAGAGACATTTGATTTGTAACCTATGTTGGGTGTCACAGTGGATACTGGATAATGTATAAGTGTGCACTTAACGCAACAGTAAACTTAGTGATTGTGAGAGCTCTATTTATTGTTTTGTTAAATGTTGAAATCCCAAATATCTGTTACCTTAATTTAAGAAAGTACCCATAACCAATAGTTTCACGCAACTTGTTAACACCAATTTATCAGTAGGTCCTTGATATATGTGTTGCAATATTTCAGTTAGTATACAATAGCACAGGTTTATGTATTCCAACAGACTTTCACAAGAGTTTCATTATGTGGGGACCTTGAACAAGTTCTTACACTACTCATCATGCTGCTAGCTACGCTATAGTGACAGAATTAAGCTGAGTATACAAAAATTATTATGTTAAACTGTATTTGGATGAAATTGATCTTTGCTGTAAGTCACTGAGATTAATGTTTTTCTCTGCAGCTGATCTTCAACCTGACTGTTCCGCTCAAAGAAGATCCCGGAAAAGCTGCCTAAGTGCAGGGCATACTTTAGGGTCTAGGGAAGCTTAATTTATTCAGAAGACCTGGTGACATAATCAGAAGTATTGTATTGATCAGTCAGAGAAGGTGCCAAGGTGTATGTATCGCAAGCTGATTGCCTGAAGTTTGGAGTTTAAATGGAGTTAATGCTAGGCTTGTGGCTGTAAAGGAATCGCTTGTGTTTTGTTGTATTAGAACATAGCTTGTGTCCCGTCATGTACTATTCCTGGGATGGTCAGAACTTTGTACAGCAGTCTCTTTTTAGATAGAACAATGCAAGGAAATAGATCTCCATTTCTGGCTAAAAATGAAGAACTGTGGTGTACCAGCAATTAAGAACTTTAATCGAGATTATACAGAAATGCTTTGATAATTCTGAAATAAGCTTTGGAAAGATTGAATGACTCCCGTACTTGGCGATTGTAACATAGTGCACATGCCATTAATTAGTCAGTTGGTCATGTTAAGTTAAACTGGTTTTCATAATTGTTGAAATCTGAAAAATCTTAAAGAAGAATCTGATTTTTGTTTAATGAGGGCCTTAGCTATTGTTATATTTCCTTACATGGGGCTGAGCCCTTTCACAATGACCAAGTTTGGACTGTGCATTGCAAGGCTTGCCATTTGCTTCAGTGCTGTAACTATTAGCTGTTTGTAAAGGCAAATAACCATACACAACATGGCAGTATAGTATTACACAGCCTTTGCTTTTGGCTGTATAACCACTGTAAAGAAATGTCCTAAAGCAAAAGCTCTAGCATGTACGTGAGACCAGAAAAGCTAAATGTTTTGCAAGCTTGTTTCTGCAGTCTGAAGGAATACAGAATGTGTTTGTTATAAGTGATACAATACATGTATTTTGTTTGTCTTAAATAAATATCCATTTATTATCTGTCCTGACTTTTTTATTAGGATTTGTCGGAGTGATTAGGGAATATTATTCACAGTACTTCTGAATCTTCCTATTTCATGTCAGGTTTAAGGAAGTTACTTATTTAATTAGCGACACTTTTCAATTAAAGTTTTCAATGTACAAATGGCTTAACAAAGAAAGAAGTAACCATAGCCACATTTTTATTGACTCCATCAATTGCTTAAGATTGTCTTGAATTTAATATTGAGTTTAATTGTAACCTGAAGTAATTTTTTTTAGTGCCATGGTTATCAAAGGAGTTTGTTTGAGTTAAGAGGCTGATTTTCTGGGTGGGGAATCGGAAACTGACTGAATCGTTTGAACTGAGCATTGCATTGAAATTCCTATAACAGCCCAAATGATTGGCATTAACAATGGTAGGCTGTCTCCCTTCATACTAGCCCAGTTAGCTGCATTGGGAGCCCGCCGGCCGTGTGCTAGCATGGACAGTGTTCGGCTCGCAATGCCTGCAGACACTCGGATACTTAAAAACCTCAGGCAAGCACGTGGGGCGTGGAGCAGTGGAGCAGTGGGATAGTCTTGCGTCCGAAGTGTCGCAGGTTCGATTAAAATGACCCTTGCCACCGCGTAGTTACCTTGAGCAAGTCCTTCACCTACAGTTGCTCGTGGCGCTTCAGCGCGAAAACTAGTGTTTCGGGCTGTATAGTAGGAGACTTGAAGGGGCGGTATAGAAATGTGTAAATAAATTGTGCTACTATATGTTCAATTATGCATTATAAAGTAATGGCAACTCAAAGAGGTCAGTAAAACAAACGTCAGGTATCCAGTATCCACTTGAGCCATGCCGCCCCAAGCTCGATGTGTGTAGAGATGGCATGCTAGAAAAATCCTATGTACAAATTCTACACAAAAAAAAGACTAAACATATCTACAAACGGCCAGATTGTATCGCTGTAGAAGGAAGGCCGAGAAAGAGGGCTGTGCTGTCACAAGAAATATTAGTCTACTGCTATTCGCACAGGTGATTGCAGCTTGAAAAGTTAATATAATGGCTTTCTAGATCCATGTATAACTGTATATGCGTAATAACAATAATAAAAATGTCCATTTATTAAATTCAAACGGTTAAGGACACAGTATGATTAAATACTTGATACATGCAGTGGCACGTGACACATGCACACACCGTGTGCTATCATTCAGTTTTTTTTTTATTAAATTCAAATGGTTAAGGACACAGTATGATTAAATACTTAATACATGTAGTGGCAAATGATACATGCTAAGGGCACAGTATGATTAAATACTTAATACATGTAGTGGCAAATGATACATGCAGCATGTGTAGAAGAGGTAAAATTTGTAGTGCCTATTTGCTCTACACTTCAATTTACCATCACCACTACCATTGAGGGACTGGAAGACGAGAGCCTTCCAATCAAACTATTATTCGCATAAACCTGTTCACTAACGTTGTCCAGGATTTCCTGTCAAGTATACAAATTAATTTGGTTGGTTTAGAAAATCTATGTACAATGGGAGGTTTTAAGTTCATTCTGATCATTTATATAGCTGCTCTTTAAGACTGCAGGCAATATTCAAGAGGTTTCGCAAACAGTTGACTCCAGGCTCTGCTGCAGTCCTCACATGAGCTGCCATTGTCAATTAAGCACTCCGGTTACGTTTTTAGACCGCAGGCGCACGCTCATGCAGGCTATCCCAAGAGCTGACAACCTGTCTCAAAAGAACTTTCATTTTAAGAATGATTTCTTGCTTGCTGGAATGCATGCTGAAATACAATATTCCTGGAACACTAGACTTTTTAGATTCAAAATTCTCACACGTGTAAACCAAAATGCGGCTAGCAATTGCATTAATAAAACATATACTTACTTTACTTATATACTGCAAGATGCTCTTTGTCAAGCCTATAATGTGTCATTTTATAACAAACATAATTATGGCACTAATTGGTAAACATTGCACAGTAAGATGGAAATTGCCATAGGTGGAGCCTTTCAAACTTTACATTTATTTGCATAAATGAACAGCAATAAGTACTCCTACATCACTAAATTATTAATTATCTCTTAAAGATTTGATTAACAAAAAGTTATACTACAGATCAGATTGCTTTTTTTATTTAGGCCGAGGATTTTGGATCAAAAGTAAATTGAAAGTAACAGTGACTAAATAATAAAAATAACATTAAACTCGCTAAGAAACAAAATGAACCAACAGAATTTCCGCATAAAAGGACAACTATATATTTCTAAAAGGTGTTACAATAGAAATGTGGTTACATAATAATTATTATAGGCATAATAAATGTTCTCTCTCAATGCTGTAGACCTGAAGATGCGAAAAACATTACCTAAACCTATAAATCATAAAACGAAGAGAGGTATTAGTTAATCCATGCGAGCTCATCTTTCTAGTGTTGCACAATGAGACAAGTCAAACTTTTGCATGTAAGTTCTCCACTTCAATCTGTCCAAATTTATATACTTTGAGATAACTACTCAGTGGCCCTCTCAACCCAGAACGATGTCTAAAACAAACTAGCTCAAGTCTGCCTATCCAAACAGTGTTAATACTAACAGGTCAAAGATGCAAGCGTACCCACTTCGTTGATGTTGTGAGACCAAATGCTTTATGTACATGATTCTGCAAAGAACTTAAAGACTACTCTATTGCATATTCACTCATTTACATAACAGCTAACACAACAAACTGCTTGATATGATTCTTTCATATACATGTAAATCAGCCTAAAATTTCGAGATTTCTACACTAAAACTCTTAACGACTTAGAACAGAAATGAAAGTCATCTTCCATTAAAAGTCACCGAACGTCCGCATACAGCTCTAACTAACATAATTTACAATGACAGCTGTTGTAACTTGTCATGCAATTTAATAATGTCAATAAATTAGGAAATGATTAAAAACAAACAATAAATAACAAAACATAGATGATCAGTTGTAATGACCAAATTCAACTGGTCCCATTCACTTCAATGTATGCTGTGGTAGCTTAACTTCAGGTAACAATTACCATGGTAAAATAAAATTGGTATGTGCCAGAGCTTACCTCTGATGATCACACAGTAATCTCTACAGAAAATTTAAAAATTTAATATACAGCAGCATAGCCAGACATAGAATAAATTTCTGGAAATTTTAGCATTGAGCAAGAATTATTTCGTTTCAATGAATGGAAAGCTAAACAATATACATGTATTCCACATTATCATAACTCATGGGGCACAGCATACTTGAAATGTTTTCATACAATTTCCGAGTAAAATAATTGTTATCACGCATGACATGAATGAAAAGTTACAAGCATTGAATTTTCCTGCAGTACTACTTGAATTTCATACCTCGTCTAATAAACACTTCCGAAACTTAACGACAAGCACACATATCAAAGAACTCTTGCTTGGAATGCATCTGAGTTGCTCATGGTAAACAGTCAACATTAAATGATTATTACTTCAGGAACAGTAAAGCAATTCCACATTGCCAAAACCACAGCCAAACATACCTAAATGTTACGGTGCAGAATATATTGGATTCACCATTTGACACTCCATGTGTGAAGTACCAACCAAATTCCCTCATAATTACATAAAATGGCACACATGTTTGCAAATTCTGCAAATAAAATACAGCTTGACTTCACCTAATGGTTCCTAATTCTTGCTTTATATACGTACGAGTCGTTTTCATTAAACCTTGTAAGTGGTGCACGTTCATCTGTCACACGTGTTAAGTTTATCCGTTACTGAACTTATCATTTTACTAACTGTATTTACAAATTTCTGTAAAATTGATGGTTCAAAATGTCCTTTCCAATTCCTTGTAGAGTTATCCAAAAATCACATTCATTACTTACAGTATATTTTATGTCACTTCTGCATCATACTATTTCTTACCACTTCTCTAATGTATCTGGTCTGTAATTCCACGAGCATTGAATACAGGTTCATACATCATCTAGCGTACAAATATAAATACTTAACAAATAAACAACAACAAAAAACCTTACACGCGCTGAGTAACAAGAGACCTCGTCAAATGCTAAACCCAAAAACAAACCAAAAGAGTAAAAGATTTGTACAAATCAACAAAACATTATCACCAATGCAGTATTCGAATGATGACGATCATGATGACGATGATATTTTAAAGGCAGCTGCTGGAAAAACAAAGTTCACGACTCAACGGGGCTCTCCGTCTTGCCAAAAGACAACAGGAGGAATGAAACTCTTCCCTCTCATGAGACCCTCGAGACCCTAAAACAGATACATACACCCACTTTTATTTTATCTTTTCCACATTTGACTCGAGATCAAACTTTCATTGTGCTTATGCTTCTTGGGATTATGCTTCTCAGGTTGATGCATTCAGATGCTCCAGATTTGTTCAGAGGTTCATAGGCACCAGTGTTTGATGTGTTGTACATTATTTAAAAAAATCTTGACCTTAAGATTAATACAGGAAGATTATTATTTTAGAAATGCACAGGTTTTCAGTAATGACACTTGTACACTGTACAGTTTGGAACACAGCTAGCTAGTGGCTAATCGTTCAATTGTGCTGGATGTGTAATTTAAAGACTGCAGGTACATGGCCGACGAGAGGACATGCCATGTATTTACCCTATTATCCAAGCTATTTACACACTCTTATCACTGACAGTATAATCTGGTGCTGGTCTTAGCTAGGAAGTAGCAGCTAGTCCTGTGATACACTGAGCCTGAATCTCTGAATTCCACCATTGCAGACTCAAAGGTCAAAAAGCAGGAGCAATTGAGCATTTCATTTCGCTAGGAGCACGAGTACTAAAACATATCTGAGACACAAGAAACTTCTTTTCAAACCATTGGCTCGAGTGCTACTAGAAGTCAACGGTACTACGATTGGACAATGAGAATTCTTTAATTCTTTACATTTTCCAAAAGCAACGATCCTCTGAGCTAGATAGACAAATTTTCGTCAGCTAGAAATCGATCGCATACCGATAACAATACATTTATTCAGTGCTTTTTCTCTAGGAAAAAATGTGCCAGAACTCATATTTGCTAAGAATTCTAAAATCAATTTTACAATTAAATCTTAATTTTCATAAAATTCACTGCAGTCATCACTCACGACAAGTTTGAAAAACATAAAAATGTATGAAAAAGTTAGAAAATTTAAAAAATTTATCTCATCGTTGGCCCATTATTTTTTGTTTTTGCCAACAGGAAACAAAATATAGGCCTATGGCGTAAACTTACGTCTTAAATCCAAACTGATTAGGGTCCAAAGACTTAGGTAATTTGATAGTCATAGTGGAAATTGATAGACCCTATTTTAAAGTGTATGAACATTATGGCCTAAAGATCCATACAATAACATAAATTACCGAAAATGGAATTACTTGTGAACATTAAAGAAGTTCAAACAGAAAAAGATGCCGGAAAAAAGCACTGCATTTATTTCGCAGACATGAAAACTTTAGAAATGTACAGCAGATGAGATTGACTTGCCTCGCCATTATAGGAAACGAGTGGAGAGACCTCGCAGATTATGGGAGATTCTTCACTGTCACCTTTGTGACTAAAACACGAGACACATTTACATCACACACACACGACATGCACATCATCGTGGGGCATGGTGGTGTAGTGGCATCTGTCAAAGTGGTGTATGGTATCTGATGCTTTATGACCAGACGATTCGCAGGCTCGAATCTACCTCAAGCAGCTACCTACGGACCTTGAGCAAGTTCTTCAGTAGGACACTGACGAGACGCCATAGAAATCTAGGAATGAATTATACCATAAATGTGTATGCTCAAATCATAATTGCACTAATGACAATGTACTGCATGCGTAGAACTATTATGCAGACTTCAACCAGTAGCTTTAGAGTTAGAGTTAGGATATTACATCTTCTCACTGACAGCATAAGTACTATTATCATATTCATTATTTTATAACCGAGCTGGCTAGGGGTGCAGGTGGAGAGAAATCTCAACATAAATTTCTGCCCTGGAAAGGATTTGAATACCTGACCTCTTGATTTAACAGTCCAGCATGCTTACCACTACACTACAAAACACCCACATGTCTTACATACAATCCAATATTCATGAATGTCTCGATTGAGAATGACAGTTGAAGCTGACATATTGTAAGGCATACATTTAGAAGAAACTTCCACAGAGGACTAATTAAAAGCATAATTACTATAAATTTAATGAAAAATGCTGTCAACAGTACACTGTGAATACATTTAATGCACAGCACAAGATTTCATTATGAATAATAATTGCATTGCAGGCAGGTAGGATAAGCAAATCAATCATGTATGATCAACATTGCAATCAGCATTAGTCAGATAGTAAAAGCGCTAAGTTTCGATAGTTCTAGAGAATATCTCCTCTAAGGCAGCATACATACATAGAAGAATTGTAACGAGGATAGGTTTTCGCAGTGCAACATACCTGCATTCATTATTGTTCTCGGAGTGGGAGGAATTCATGCAACGGCTAAATCCAAGAAACAACCACATGCAACATACGTAAACTACAGCACGCATCATGCAGGGAATCAAAGCACATTACACCTTAGCACATAAAACACCAAAAGACATGGAAAATCTTGTAGTGCGGAAAAAACTTTACATTTAAAATTAGAAAGTGGATTGGAAATAAACTATTTTAAATTACATGTTAGAAGCTGAATTAGAATCACATTTTAAATAAAACATTAGGAGGTGTTCAGAGATCTCATTTCTTATAAATTTAAAATTAGAAAGTGGATGGGAATCGCATTTAGTTAACATTAAATATTAGAAGCTGAATGAGAATCAAACTCACACTGACCAGTTTAAAATTAAACTTCAAAATGTGGAAAACCCTCACCTGTTTAAAAAAATATCTTAAAAGGTGGATGAGACTTAATAAGTGTTACTATACAGTGTATAATCCATACAAATCCACAGAAATTTAGAAATTAATATTCAAAGAAGGCAATTTATCAAGATCAACAAAGTGCATATTGTTATCAATATATTTGCCGAAGTCACGTGACACGACGATAGCATGTCACACAAGCAACGCTATACCGAATGGTAATCTACAGGGGGGGCCAAAAAAAGGAACTCCCTGCGCTTTTAGCTAATAATTTTGTCAAAAGTAGGAGTTTTTACATAAAATTTTACAGACTGAAAAAAGGCAGTTCATATTTACGTACTACTCCAAATTTCACAAAAATATTTCGAACAGAGCAAAAGTCATTCCATTTTTAGTGAACCCACCCTCCAGTTTTTTTATGTCTCAAAAACTGATTTTTGATAGTTTAAATAGTGTTTAACAGGTTTTGGTAATATTTCCGCCAAATGTTGAAATAATTTAATGCCATTTTACAGGCTTCAAGGTAATTCATATTTACATATTACAGTCAAGTTTCATCAAAATATTCCAAAGTAAAATAAAGTTACAGCATTTTTAGCGAGAGCACCTCCTGAATTCTGACAAATTAAACAAGTGAAATGCAACATGCGTTACACAAGAAAGTGCTATAACTTTTGTTGAGTTTGAAAAACTTTGGTAGAATCTGGCCTTCATACGAAATCTCTCTCACCACACTCTCT
>JAQFXW010000071.1:0-26529 GCA_034693945.1 Dendrobaena attemsi | reverse complement strand
AGTCTTCCCCCTATTTCTGAAAATTTTACATTATAAAATGTTCCCCCTGTTTTCCATTGGGCGCACCTGCACCCGCTTGGTATAGGGATAGAAGCCCCTGCTGGTACCCTGCGCTTGGCTTTCAAGTGCCTCTCTATAGACAATTGGCGATTACGATTACATTATGATAACGATTACAAGCTTACACTTCTAGCATCTAGAGATCTATGCTCTCACTATGCTGTTTCCTTTTCTGCTGTCCCCTAAGGGATAGGAACCCAGTCATGTATTTCTTTTTTTTTCTTAGAATTCTCCATTTGTAAGCTTACATCGGATTTTCAGTTTGTGTTATTAAACGAAAATACAATACAATACACTACTTCTCTATATTGTTACACAAACCTGAAGTAACTTGAATTGTGTATTATTTGCTGGGCATGGTATTTTGGTTTGCAAATGAGAGGATGTGAACCTGTCTTGTCAGTCTGGCTTACTTGCCAGTTGGCTAACACGTTATTCAACTATAGCACGAGAGCAAAGCGGTCAATTGAATTATGTAGGCAGCAATCCGCCTGCAGCATCTAATCCTCTGCCAATACGATTTGGGCATTATGCTGTCTCCGATTCTGCATATGTGATGATGAGATTATTTAAATCATGAGATTAAGGCATTACGCTCAACCGTCTGTCAACCATTCTTTTTTTATAGTTTTGTCAATGCTTCGTCACTGAATCTTAAGTTCCTCCTGAGCCTTGCAATCAGATTGTGGTTTGTGCAAGTTTCAAATATCACAATGGTTACCAGAAATAGATATGGTGATAGTGATCATACCTGTCAATATATGCAATCTTATGGAGTCTTATTTCATAATTAGATATGCTTTCACGTTCTTTTCTTACTTACCTACTTATCTGCTGTTTTGGTAAACAAATATTTATTACAATATGATATTTCTTACAGTTTACTCTGTTATAGCTAAGAAATATTGCATCATGCATGAAGGCTGTGGGAAAGTGTTGCAAACATTACAGAGGAAACCTATTTACAACCAGAAGAATTGCCTAATATCTTTATGATATATTGACTGGAGAGGATTCGCTTTTAGTATATGAATTCACATTAGTACAAAAGCAAAAATAGGTGAAGGGGTTGAGAGCTATGAGGTCTCGCAAGTGTGGTGTTCTTCCTGAAGCTGCACCATCCAACTATCTTGCACCAGCCTCCATGCACTGCACTCTTCTTATCTGACTCTTTTGCTTGCTCTGTAACAATGCAGAGCTACTTCATCTCTGTGTTGTCTCTGCCTGGTTCCTTGGAACAGACTTCCCCTGTCTATCAGCCATGTCTCAAATGGGGCATTCCATGTCAAAGCAGCACAATTTTGAACACAATTTTCCCTCATCATCTCAAATTTTGATGAAATTCGGCATGGTGCTACTTAATATAATATGTAAAGATGCTTTGCCCATGTAGAGCCTTCTCTCAGCTTTCATTTGGTATTTTATTTATATTGCTAAGTGCAATAAGAGCAAAGATACAGCAGTTTGACCCTTGTCCAGTAGGCGCAAATTGGACCATTTCGGTCAAGGTTCAAAGACCCATATCTCGGACACTGGTTGACCCAAAAATCTAAAATTTTGGTTTTGAGGGTTTCTCATTGGGTTCCATCAAAATCTGGGACGATGCCGGATCACTGTGCTGATCTGTCGTGGAATGCCCGAAATGTTTCTTATTTACTATATCAGCTGCTGAAGACCACCACCTCTCTTAGAGTAATTCAACAGAGGTGCCTCTGACCCAATCAGATGAAGGTACTGCTAAATGGCATAGTGTTCAGATGCCAGCAAATTACAAAGGGGAGAGGGAGAGGAGCTCTAGCCTCAGGTCAAGAAGACGGTTAACCGGTTAACCGGAGAAAACCGCTTTGGATTGAGCCACAGAGGAGCTCATTGCGAGGGACAAGTAGAGGGCCTTAAGGAATAGTTCGCAGAGCACTGTGACCAGACAGCGAGCAGACCGATATGCAGAGATCTATGAGGTAGCGAGGAGCAGAGCAAGCAACACAATTTCGCATAGCAGAGAGGATCTTGGAAGTGGATTTGCTGTTGGACTGGGAGCCAGTGTGGGTGTCCCAAGTAAAGGATGGCACAGTGTGCGTGCAATCAGTGTACTCGTCATAACTGAGTTGGCTCGAGCCAAATTTCTGCCCTGGTCGGGATTTGAACCCTGGACCCTGTGGCTGACAGAGTGATAGTCCATCGCACTAACCACTGCACTATAAACCATCTCCAGAATATCTCCAGACCGGTGACAAATCCCACTGGCAATTCCAGCCAATTGCGGATTCAGTGGAGTGTAGAGCCTTACTTGGCTTGTTGCAGTTGCAAAAGAAAACGAACATAATATTGCATGCGATTATTGTGTGATGGTCTTTATGACTCAGTTGCAACTTGGCATTGTATCTCTCTGCCTTATTCACTTCAAGTGATTGTTTTAGGGGTGGGGTAAACTTATATCCCAAGCCAATTTCTTATTTGTTATCATGGATGTCACTTTACTTCTTGATCTGCGGCCAAACAGCTGTCTAGTTTATGTCACGATGTAGGATTGGGTAGCTGTAAAGTATTAATAAGTGTTACTCTGAATCCTTGGCATGTCCCAAATGCTGATGATATTCGACAGCACGAAGAGACTGTTATGCCAATACAGAAATTCATGCATATGCACGAATTCATTTCCGGGTCCTGCATTATTAGACTGTACAGCTAGTGCTGCACAACAGGTTGTTGCCGTTTTATGTGATGTCTTTCCGTGTCATTTCGGGCTTGTTACATCCGGTTGCTGCTGCTACTGCTGCTGGTTCTCTAGATGTTTCTTGACCTGCTGCTCCGTTTCTGGTTGATTATTAATTTTAATGCGGTGATTTGTGACCGCTGTCCTTCTGGTAAGTGATCTCTTTGCCGTTTCCGATTTGCATGGCTTGCTGACGTTACTGCTTCCCCGATTTTGTGGCTCGTTGCACCAAATGTGTCTGTATCTCATTGAGGTGCATCTATATGCGTTGAGATCACTGCCGGTCGCACCAGGACATTAATCTATTCTTATATTACGGGTATTCAGCAATGGTTTCGTGCTAACTGAAATAGGCCTTGAAGTCAAAAATGTGTCTAACGAGCAACTAAAGTCTCATGATTGCTGTAGAAATGTACTGATTGTGTATAAATATATTATATGTATATTTTCCTTATAAATTTATTCTGCATCCATGAGCCATACGAACACCATGCTATAGTAAGAGCAGTTTGATCTTTAGAAATGTAAGAAGCTGTTAAACTTGACTTCCAGCTATTTCCTACACACATTTTAAATGGAGTTGTGTTAAAATTAAGCATGCTAAAATGCTGTTGAATCGTAAATGAATATATTTTATGATTCATTAGTTCATTTATTGCAATGATCTATATAGCATCGTGCTCAGAAGCGTTCCTAACCTCGGCAGTGCCCGCTCGCTTATAAAGGAGGCAACTTGGAGGTGTGTGTTAAATGTATCAGAATGAACCTTGAGAAGCAGACATCATCAATCAATCAATCAATCAAAATTTATATAGCGCCTCTTCAAGGTCTCTACTCAGAGGCGCTCCCGACCCAGGCCAAGCGGAAGTAGGTAGACTTGAGTAGACGAAAGAAAGGAGTAGGAAACACTCATGATTTGAGGTAGCTGGTGTAACTTGGATTCACATTCACAAGCTGGTGTCTACATTTGTTAACTTCCATGTTTCACTTTAGAAATATTTGAGATTGCTATTGTTTTTATATTATATGCTCTGCAGCTGTAGTACATGTTGCAGCTTAGTCAGTTGGTCGCCCTCAGTTGGAAGGTTCTTCGAAAAGCTGCGAAATCGTTATATGTGTTTTGGAGTTGGGAGATGTCATTTGAATGACTGCTGAATGTGTTAATACATCTTTCCAAAGCAGTTTGATCAGAATTTTCTGTTTTGTAAATGTCATATTGAGGGTGTCCACTGTGCCAGAGAAGGCAAGGAGGGAAACTCCCCGATGAGCCACAGAACGCCCACGATCTGTTTTCTATTTCTTTTGGGAATGCGGTGTTGCTTGACTTAATATGACCAGCATTTTTGCCAGGCTATAAAAGGAACAGTTTATCTGGATAAAATCTTGCAATTCAAGCTTTCAATGCATCAGACCTTCGATTGCTTTAAGTAGTTTTGCTGATAAGTAGTGACAAGCCGGTTTGTAGCTGCTGAGGCCAGCTGCATCTATATTTCTTTTCAAAATTAAGATGAAATGTCAAAGTATTTAAGATTTCAATGCCTTAGCAACTGTGTATTTGGTTTTGGCTTTTTTAGGAAAGGTAAAAGAAATTAACACAACCTAGCCATGCTAACAACAAAACGTAATAAGAGCATAATAATTGACATAAATACTTGGCTTCAAAGCTTCTCTCATATTCTTGAGGTTAAGCAATAATTGAATTGATGGCAAGTTTAAACTGGATGGCACTTGCAGTCTGAGAGAATGTCATTGCTGGCGTTTCCAGTCAATATCAATTAATCAATCATTCAGTCAATGGTGTTTTTGAAGCCAAAATGTTTACATGTACACTCAAGTAATAGCAGTCTCATTGGAACCAATAGGTGACCCAAAAGGGACAATATGAATCTATGAATCTGTGACAAAATGGATTGATCGTACATATGCTTCATGTTAATGATGAATTCTTAATTCTGGAACTGAGGAAGATAAAACAGAGCAGATACCTCAATTTGTTGATGTTCCAGGCTGTGAGTGACTTATCATCCATAAGGTGAAGACAATGAAGTTGTAATGGAGGGAGATAGGGAGGAAGGGATGGGAAGAGGAAGGGATTGGACGGCCAATTGGTTGATCGTTTTCCTCTCAAGGTAAAATGTGCAGAACTGCAGATGCAAGCCTTTGAAATAATACATCGGCATTAATTAAAGCCTTCCATGTGTTGTTGTTCATTGTTACTGTGTTGTGACCAAGAGCAAGTCTTCCACTCCGGATTACTCAGCAGCTGATGAACAATACGGAGTGCATGATTGTCAAATGATTGTGACTATAAACATAGTCTGATACGTGAGCTTGTTAAACGTGTACTTGATGCCATAAATTATTGACTTGGCTTTAGACAATGGTGCTTAATACATTCTGCTAAAATATAACAGTGAAAAGATGTTAAGAAAAGAAGAGAAGAGTTGAATAGGGAATAAGAGCCATGAGTGAAGACGGTGAATGGCAATAAAATTACTAAAACATGTTGTCTGGTCTTCTTTTTAAAACATTCCTTGGTTGCTTGGGCTGAAACGCAAACATAGGACCAACAGTTGCATCTTGGAAATCTTGCAGAAGGACTGATCTCTGGATATTGACCACCAGCGCTCATGAATAACCTGGTGCTCTGCATTCGAGTAGCACTGTAGAGGTTTGCAAATTACAATTGTGTTTATTATGGCTTGGCTTGGTTTCAGAGTGCCACTGGTTGATGCCTTGTGCATTAGACATGGCACAAATGGAAGATCCTAATTATTATAGTAATTACTGATTACAATATTACAGCAGTTATTATTGATTGCAATATCAATTACAACAGTACTTAGTGATTACAATATCAACTTTACAACAGTAATTAGCTGACTACAATATCAGTTGCAACAGTACTTACTGATTACAATATCAATTACAACAATAATCACTGATTATAATATCAATTACAGCTGTAATTGCTGATTTATAATATCAATTACAGATGCAATTACTGATTACAATATCAATTACAACAGTAATCACTGATTATACTATCAATTACAGATGTAATTGCTGATTAATAATATCAATTACAGATGCAATTACCAATTACAATATCAATTACAACAAATTACTGATTGCAATATCAATTACAATAGTACTTACTGATTTCAATAACTATTTACACCAGTAATTAAATGATGACAATATCAAGTACAACATTACTTACTTTAATATTACAATATCAACTACAACAGTAATTACTGACTACAACATCAATTGCAACGGTAGTTACTGATTATAATATCAATTGCAACAGTAGTTACTGATTACAATATTAGTAACAATGGTAATTGCTGAGAACACAGAACTGCAGGACCACCAGTGTTGTTATCAGTGAACCCTATTCTGATCATGACAAAGTATAATATTATACTGACTTTCGTTTCTTTCTAGTCTTTTGCCGTTTCTTTCTAGTCTTTTGAAATATTTGTCAGTCCATTATGAAGTCATTTTGTGTCTGGCAAACACGAGATACATGTTCTTCTCTTTAAGATGACCAAGAAGATTCTCTCAAAATGCCAGCTAAGTTAGACAAATTGGGATATTTTAGATTTCAGTACTTAATAGTGATAACAATATTCGTTTATTATATTCATATTGACAAGAACGCAGTATGATTACAGATAGGTAATATGAAATACGGCCCACTATAGCACAACACGCAGGTCGGCTTCATAGCAGGTTCGCCTTACACTAATGGCCTAAGTGCTGGAACGCTCCTTGTATGGCCAGACCATGAGTGAAGGCTTCACTTTGTGCATACCAGGATCCAGGGTGCTACGTGCAGACTAGGAAGGAACAGAATGGAGTATCTTGGAATCCTCTTATGCTAAAGTGTTCTGTAGTAGATTGGTTTGAAGATGATGCTATTATTATTGTTGTAATCATTATCGCTGTAATACTAACTTATCTGCTTGTATGGCTTGGCAGACGTTTCTAATCCCCGTTTTGTGATTGCCCTTTCTGATGATTTCCTTGGGTCGAAAGTAAGTTCCTTAATCTGCAGATTGTTGAGTTAGTTCAATCATGATCGCTAAGCCTCTTATGTGATGGGTGTGGTTGGATGGATAAGTGCTTTATGCATGCGCTGTGGCTCATTTGCAAAGTGAATGGCACCACAAAAATTGGAACTTGTCTGGGTGCAGAAGGACTTTAAGGACTTCAGAACTGAAAGTCAAGTTGTCAGAGTGATGAGTTAATGCTTGCATTAGAGGCTTACTCTGCTATGTTCTGCTTTTGGGAATAATCTCTTTCAAAAGTCGATTGTTCCAGCGCTGACCCTAATGCATGCCACGGTAGGTCCTTAAAGAGCTCAAAGGGATTCAGTCCGCAGTTGTTGAGCATGCTATAGGAAAATGAGTAACGAGTACAAAAGATCATTTCAAGGACTATTGGAAGTACTAAATAAAATCTGAATGATATTTAAAGTAATAAGTGAATATGAAAGCATACTTAAACGGTTTATAAAATACTATGTATGGGAAAGAAACTGAATTAATTATATTTAAAGTACATGACATCTATTCTAATATACTAAATGAGCAGCAAATTTAATGATGTTTAAAGCTCAAAATTAAGAGAAGAGAAAATTCGAAGTATATTTTAAATACTGATTGAATTGTGAAGAAAAGATTGAAGATTTTGTATAGTAGAAGTACAACAGAAAGGAAAAGAAATTTGAAGCATATTTGATGTACCAGATGACTAGAGAGAAGTGATGTATTATAATTACACATAACTTAGAGTAAGCCGGTAATGTACATGCGAAATGTTATGTAAATCTGCGAAATTCCTTAGTGCTGCAATAAAGCTGTCAAGTAGGCTAGGTTGCTTACTGTTGAGCCTGAAAGCTGGAATTGCCTTTCTCAGGAGGCAGCAGGAGCTGTGGCGAGTGCCTTAGTGCGTTCTCTTCACAGATTCACAAATGCCTGAGCTTACTGAAGACTAGTTTGCATTACTCGAAAGTGTCTTCACTGGTTCAGGTGGAAAGTGCCACTGATGAGTTTAATTTGGCACTTTAGCAACGTCATAATTATCATGGCTATGTATACTAAATGCGACTGTTGAAATGTATCAAGAACTAAGTTGACCCTCTCAGTTTTCAAAAGATGAGGGATGTACTAATGAACACTCTCTTATGTGAATTTTGACATGCATAATTTTTCGGCATATAATTTATTATATGCTTACCTAATGTGATGAGCGTGCTATATTTTTCAAACTCCGTTCTTAATCCTCTCTCTAGACTCTATCCTGCATTTACAAAAAGTAAAGTTCCAACTGAAATACTGGCTATAAATTAAACGAGTGCATCATAAGAGCTATACTAAAATATTTTCCTGTACTCTGTGCCTTGTGCAAACTATATCTGTAGAATATCTGTAGATATCCTTGAGCTGGCTGCACGTAAATTATATGTAGATGTCCAGAGGGATATAGGCATTAGTAATACAGTAAAATAAAGCATAGCGCAAAAGCAACTCGTTAAATTTCAACTTCAATAACCGTACAATCTGATTAACTTTGGTCATTTGGAAGACTTGGTTCTTGAGGAAAAGTGATTGGAAAAGGGGCAGCTAAAAATTCTGCAGTGCCATATGTTATTTCTTTTACCTAGGCTTATGGTCCCTTTAAGGCAGCTGGTGAAGTGCATAATTTATGGCAAGGCGAAGACTGAAAAGGGATTGATAACGCATTTGATGTCTACGTTTATTTGGTTGATGCGAAAGCCGCAGAAAGTGATGTCACTTCAGGAGCTGCAGAAGATGGGAAATCTATCAGAGCTGATGGCAAGCTTTGATTGGCTCAGGAGATTCGGTAATTGGCCGATAGCAGCCACTGGAGAAATGCAATTTCTGGAAGGAATGGTTCTGAGGGAAAGCCACGAAATGAAAGACTGAGTTATTGGAGATGATCGGGAAAGCTGTAACATTTTGTAGGTGATGTGATCAGTTTTCCATGTAGTGCCTGTAGTAAGTCAGTTGATTGTAAGGAGGGGCTTTTGTGCAGGACGATTTTTAGTATTGAAAGTGTTGTAATCCTGAAGGAGTGCTGTGGTATATATCATATTGTATCTGAAAATTTGTGTAGCGCCTCTCACAGAATTTCTATTCGAAAGTGCTCTCAGCATAAAAACTCTGGGGAAAAAATGTCTTCAAAGAGTGAGAAGTCGATGAAGAAATTCCAGACATTAGTTTGGCCCTTATTGAGAAATAGAGACCTTGAATGACACACTCATGTCAAATACCAAGTAACACTGAAATCGGTCTAAAATTAACTCTAATGTTTATGCTGTAGTTTCTATGGGGCTCTGAGATACGTTGATTTTGCATCACATTAGATAACATAATTATTTTATTTATTATTGATATATTTCTATACCGCCTTTCCAAGTCTACTACTACTCATAGGCGGTCCCGACTACAGCGTTCAGGTGCGTAGGAGTTAATACACCGAAGCATCTTTGGGCAATTGTGAGTGAAGGGCTCGCTCAAGGTCTCTACACAGTTGCTTGGGTCTAAATTGAACTTGCGTGCAGAGTAATTGCCAGGAAACGTTTTTCTCATGGAATGTGATTGAAAATTTTCTATAATTTTATCCAAACATATTCAAGCTAGTCTTGAAAAAGTTTTAAAAATTCATATCTGGGCTTGGTGGGTGGGTTGTAAACTCGTAAACCCCCTCCTCCCATAAATATGCCACTGGTGCAGAGGCTCCAGCCATGAGACTTCGACTATCTCACTGCATGTTTGTTGCATAGCTAGCAATGAATTTGGGTTTACATATGATTTCTCAAGTAATGGTAATCATATTTGCTATTGCCAATTTCTGAAAAGTGCATGTTGTATGTAATCAGAGTTTTACTCCAGACTTTATCACAATCTTCCATTCATAGACCAATGAAAATGAGATTCTCAGTTTTGACAAACTTTGGGACAATTCAAATAATCTTATTTGGGTTTATAAATAATCTTATTTGAATGCACGAGACAAGGCTGTCACAGCAAGCATGGATGGATGGCTTAGTGAAAAAACAAATATTTAGCAGACTGTGCTTTTGTTGACATTTTACATTGACCAATTCTAATTTAAGCATGAAGAGGTTGGTGCACTGTTTTTAGCTTTTAAGTGACACATTTCATAATAATAATAATAGTTGTAACAATAATTGTAGAAATTTGAGTGCTGAAGTAATGGTAGAATTTAGAATTAGAACTTAGCTATATAGTTTTAAGGTTTTTTAACATTGTTTGGCTCTGGGCTGCCTTTGCATATACTAAATTGAACTCCAGATCTGTCACAAGCTTAGAAATTTGAGCATAATGTTGCCCTAGTTAACTATTCAATGTGTAAAAGCAAGGCTATTATATTTATAGTCCGACACAGAAACACACGTGTGCACGTAAATACCTGTCAGCGTCTACAGGGCACTTAAGGAACTTCTTCAGATTATTATGTTCAGATGATGTGATATTTGCGCATCTGCATATGTGTGTGTGTTTATGATGTGGATGGATTACCTGTCGTTGTCCGGAATGACAGAATCATCAGAATCGTGATGATGAAGCTGTTTCACGAAGGGCATCTTCCTAAGGATGCGCCTGGCCATTGACAGAACAGCAGATTGGTGAAGAGCATACAGGGCGCGACAACGACGTCATCGTCATCGTATTCGTAGTTGTATTCATTGGGCAGCAGTTGCGATGGGGCTGTCAGTCTGTCTCCAGTGTCTTGTCTCGGTCAGCGCGCAGCCATTCAATGCTTCAGAGGTTGCACTGATTGTGAGGCATTTGTTTGGAGGTGTCTTATGTCCCTGTCTCTATCTCTCTTCGTGTCACTATATATATATCTCTCTCTCTTTCTCTGTCTCTCTCTGTCTCTCTGTCTCTCTCTGTCTCTCTGTCTCTGTCTCTCTGTCTCTCTCTCTCTCTCTCTGTGCTATATCTCTTGCTGTGCGTTTGTACCGTTTCGCCTTATGATGTATTACATGAAATCTATTGTCTTTGCTGGTTGTCCATCTCTGCCGATTAATTATTATCAGCGTGCCATGTCGACTGACTAAGGTTTCTTCTGTATACCGATCTCGAATGTGTGCTGAGCTAGGTGAATAAATAGAGGAACAAGAAATAAAATCTGGATGATGCACTCCATTGTTTGAGAGATCAATTACAATTTACACATGGCCATTTAGGAGCTAAGATGCTGACCTACAGATAATAATGGAGTGATGTCTATTTATATGCAGTTATGCATGGAACGCCCTGAGTATGCTGCAAGTGCACTTTAAGCTACTGATGAACATGTGAGTTATAAGTGAGAATTTTTGTTTCAAAGAGTATAATACATGTATATAGTATAAATTACTTGATATAATAATGTAGGTATATATTCACAACTAAGCATGGAATACACTCTTTTAATGTTGTCATTTGCACCATGCCTATAAATTCTGTGAAATAACTCTGTTGATTCATTGAGTATCACTTTCTAATAGTATCTTGCTAACTTTCTAAAGTTTTGCATGAGTCATGATGAGTTAGTACCATTTATTTTACAACTTTTGCTACATAAATTGAAGAAATAGTTATAGCTGCACTGCTATTGCTATATATATATATAGTTATTAGGTAGCCCCTAATTAAGCGGAACAATGTTTCTTATTTTGTATGCCCTTTGCATCCCATTTTTTGGTGAATTGTTTTTTGCATGAATTGTTTTTTTCGTGAATTGGGAGAAATAAACAGAGATGAGCTATACATATATTATGTTTATTGTTTTTGGTTTAATGATACGTTAATTGATAAATTTAATGTGGCATCTCTTTAGCGAATATCTCTAGTGTCCAAAATCACAAAAACTTTCTGGCTGCCTACAGTTTCAACTATGACAAAAACGACATATTTTTATACAATTGAATACAGTATATTTGTTGTTTTTGAATCATTGTAAGAGCCATGAATTAGTTTAAATAAGCAACAGTGGTTAATGACCCAATTCGTACTAAAAATGCTATTAAGATGGGATTTCCAAATGCGGATGATGAATTGGAAAAATAAATGACCAAAGTGAAGTTGGAAAAGATCGTTGTCGCCAGTAATAAATTTGATGGCGGGTGCTAGTAGTAAATTGAAATGAGGTCAAGGAGGTCCTTACACTATAATGTGCAACCCTGGTGACCTTGTTCTAATTGGAAAGTATGCAATAAAACAGGGATTCATGCGAAAAATGTTGCAATCACGTCACAATTCACCAGAAAGATTTAATTTAGGAACCTATTACAAGTACTCAAACTTTTGAGCACAAAAATAATACTTCAGTCAAACTTGAATTCCTGAAATCTCTGATGACCACCAACTATTTTCAATTTGCAGAACTTTTACAAGATACACACATGTAGGCCTACCCATCATTCATTATGATACTGTTTTCGAGAGCCATATCAAGAAGTATTTCTACTTCTCTGAAATGCAAGCTTTTCTATTGCTAAATTAATTCTTGAGACCAGCATCTCTGACGTTATTCGTGTTATAATTAAGTGTTTGTGTGCCACAATATGTCGGTGGCGTTCTGATTGTGTATATCTACATGCTTCTCATTGTCGCAAAGAATATAAATGAAGAACATCCTTCCAGATGATTTTCTTGCTATATTTGATCTAATGACCTTTTGGCCATGGTTTTCCCTCCAATGTTTAGACATGCTTTGAGTAATTGGGTCTTACATATCAAACTTGCCAAAATGGGTAATGATAAAGTAGGAATAGTTGTGCATGTGGTACATTTTTACTTGCAAATAGGGAATTATGATCAGGCACGAAAGGTTAGAGACACATTTAAAACTAAAAGTGTCTTTTAAATTCTAAAATCTAGAGAAGTTCATGACAAAATGTAAATTTTAATTACAGCCCCAACCACGTAACACTTCTTGCTCAAGTATTTGAACCTGGTAAATAAACCTGGTATTGAGACGGTGAATGTTTCACGCCAAAAGCTAATGTCCATATAACAAAAGAGCAAATCGATATACATCACACTTTTGGGAATGCTACTCAAGGTGTGTATTCTAGTTTGTTGGTGTGTCTCTGGGGTCATGTAAATCATGTTATCACATACAAGATAAAAAACCCAGTCTAACCGTTAAAGCCACTAGGATTACATGAAGACAGAGATTTGCAATCGCAGATCAAGCAGGTATGCAGATTTATAGGGTGCTATTGCGACTCCCTATTGATTATGCACTTAACATTAGAACTAATTGACACAAACATTTAACATTCTTATATATCCAGCTATTGAATAGGACCCTCTTCGACCCCAGCACATCACTCACCCTATGCCGCCTCCTCCTCCTCCTCCGCTCTTTAGTCAGCTGCTAAACGAAAGGATGTCCCTTAGGAAGATCGTTAGAGGCAGAGGAGGAGTAAGTCAGCATGTCGCCTTTTTTGCATTGAAAGAGTAATCTACTCAATTTCGTTGTACTGACGCTATTGTTTTCTTCATACTGAATTCTAGACATTCAGGACAATTTCATTGCAACGTAAGGTATTTTCTGTTTAATTGTTATACCAGTTTTGTATAGAGGAGCTCTTGAAGATAGGGTACTCTGGACTAGCTCCACAAACAACCATTATAAGACAACCTTCTGACCTATCATCATAAAGCCCATTATTAAGCAGAACAGGCCAATAATATTTACAGTAATGTATGTTATGCAATTTGCATTATACTTTAGAATATATAGTGATATTGCAATAAATTATGATAGAGCAATAATGTAATTGGGTGTAACATAATAATATAAATAATTGATATGTGGCTCTTGCTTGACCATGTAATAATATCGCATATGATCATGTCCAGATTGATAACACTCTCACAGTCTCACACGTGATACATTTTTTTAGAGACACTCGCAAAGTGACATGTGCACAAATGTGTCAAAATTAGTTCTTTGTGTGTTGGAATTTATATTTGTGTTATCTATCAAACTGCTGGTCCTTAATGTATAATTGTTGCTGTATGTTAAAATTATTTGACCTTCAATTTTATTATTAGTATACCCTGCAACTAGAATGTACATAAATGTTTCTTGATACCATTTTACTGTTGAAAGTCGTGTGCTGTGATTATGAAAATGTCGTAAAAAATCGAATCGCTTTAGAGAATATAATATGAAAACAGAAGAAGAATTCCTCATGATTGCTCTGAAAACAGACTAGGGTAAGTATTGGCATATCACACCCAAATTGCGCTCAATAAGCGGACTGCTGCTTTTTGAACGAGGAATCCAATTTCAAATCTTTCTTGCAATTTGCACAGTGGCTTACAACAGACTGACAGATACTGCTCAGGATCTGTTTGTTTTGGGTTAAGGAGCAGATTCAGTGTCAGTCCTGAACAGTGGCATAGCGAGCTGTATTGCCGCTCGGGGCGAGTCCCAAAATTTTCGCCTTCTGGCCCCAAAAATTCTGAAGACTTTTTTAGTCATTCCTTTTCCTTTTTCCATTCCGAAATTTCTGACGACCTTTTTTCAGTCATTCGCCCGAAATCTCAATTTTTTCACATCCGGCCGTCCATTTACGACCAATCCTCCGTTTTGCCTCCCCTACCGAGATCTGTCGCCTTTTCGTTTATTGCCTGTTTTCAAGAAAATTTCGTGTTTTCTTTACTTTTCTGTCACTTCCACCCCATTTTGCCGCCCCTGCCGAAGTGCCGCCCAGGGCGGTTCGCCCCCTGACCCACATTGCTACCCCAATGGTCCTGAATGGTGCAAAATGGTAAATGGATGTGTATTTGAATGTTCCGCACAGCAACTAGGCAGAAGTGTGCTTTTTCGGTTGTTTGTTGCTCTCTTGCTTTGGAATGGGCTCTCTTTGCAGCTGTGCTTCTATCGTAGTACGAGGAGGGAGAATAAGGCTTAAGTGCACAGGTATTAAACATAGGTATACACGTAAAGTAATGCTGGTATAATAAGTTAGAAGGCACGTGTAGTTTAGGAGAGGGCAAGTATGTGGATTAGCATTAAGTGGAACTTTCTAGAAATATGATTGGTTTATGGTAAGCATTAAGCTAACAGATCTTCCTTTATCTTGGCCTGTCTGCTCAGTGCATGTGCAATGATTTGTGTTACCGACATGCTGTGCTGGCCCTGGAGTAATATGAGTTTAAGTAAATAGACTAATTATAAGAATTTGTGACTTATTTTTGCTAGATTTTAACAGCTTCATTAGTCGCAAAGGATGTGGGCCTCTCATAAGTCCAGGCCCAGTGCTGTAACAACTTTAGCACCTGCCTTAATGCGCTCCTGCTGGCCGGACTGTTAGATCCGTTTTGTTTGCAGACGTTGCTCTTAAGAGTCCAGTTACGGAATCAGAATTCCAGAGGCAGATTCAAGGTCAGCCGAGTTAGTTGACCAATTGTATGATCGCAAATGTGAATGCTAATGAGATTCATAGCACGAGAAGAGCTGGCCGACGATCAGCGGACAGGGTGATTTGGGAAATAAATTGACGATCAATGCGCCAAGTGGAAGGAGAGGAATGGCTGCAATATTTCGGCAGAAGTTGAGGTTAATTTGTGTTAGCTGTGAAGGAATGATGGTGGTGGTGGTGCTGTTGGTGAAGACGGAGCACTTGTCCTTGAATGCTGAGGCCAAGAAAGTGAAGTTGTGAACACTTGATAATCCTTGTCTGTAATTTAGTTGTGCTTTGTTCGATGTATGTATGTATTTGTGAGTGAGATATCAAATTATTGATATTGTGTGATTTAAGTAACTCATAAAAGTTCTGTACATGAATTATGACAAGTTTAGTAGATCTAAGAAAGACGGTTTTCAAATGTGTACTGCACACAGTGCACATAGTAAGACAGATGTTGAATTGTATCGAAGAGTTCAGAATAGAACAGAAAGAGCAGAAGTTTGGTGCATTCTAAGTAAAGTAACTTACAAAGTCTATCAGATATAACAAACCAGAAAGAAGTTCTTTTCAACTTTTGTTTAGATTGTTGCATGTTGGTCCTTGACTGTACAACATGTTGTGGCTCGAATGAGTTATGCGGCTAAGATTTTGATGGAATGTTCAGCATGAGTATGGCTATGATAGCTTTAGATAGGAGTTGAGTCATTACTGTGTTGGTGTCATGTCTCTTAGAGCTGTTGTTTTTGGTCTTCTATTGTGGATGACATTATTTTGTATATAATCATTGTTCGAATCAGGTATGCTAAATCCTTTAAGGACTTGCTGTTCATTGTTCTATGCTGGTTGATTTGGGTTTAGTTATTTATTTTTATATATTAATGTATTTATATACTGCCTTTTCAAGTCTACTTAATACTCAGAGGCCCGGAGGTGTGTTCAGAGTTAAGACGACAAAAGTCCATATATCGTATCTCTTGTGGTAGCTACCTGGCCAGTTGTTTTGTGATCTGCCTCATCCAGCTCAACCTTCTCTTCCTGATGATATTTTTCATGCTTCCTTGTCCTGTCATCTTTCTTACAATTTTTTTTCCTATCATGGTACATATGTAGGATTCTTCTAAGCCTCACCATCATTAAAATAGTTAATTAAATTAAACAATCATAGTCTACGATTATTAAGCTGTGTGGAAATCAACTTACTAATCAGAAGTACACGTTGAGTTGACACTGACGTGACAATTGTTACCTCAAACACTTGATGAATGGTAGAACTTGGATTGAGATACCTTCAGGTCAGTACCATAAACTACCATATTCAGGTCCACTTCATCAATATTTTCTGCAGTGGCCACCTCACCTGCGTCTGACTTGGTTGACGTCTGACGGACAGCACAATAAGAAAAAAACAGTCAACAGACGCGCTGCTGTGAAACTATCCTGTCACAATGGGGCGGCAGCCACTTATGCCATGGCCAAGTAGATGCTAAATGCCTCAAAGACACAGACGATTGAAGAGATGCTGAAGACGTTCAAGATTCCAGGCTGAGCGAATGCCTTGGATCTATTCTATTGGAGCGATGCTATAAATATTCTGGAACCTGAGGATAACTAGTCAAGTTTAAATTCTTATGCTTTATTGATCAGTGACATTAAAAGTTTATGTGGCCATTATAATAGTAGTCCATGTTTATCAATGGCCTAATCCAAGAGGAATAGTTCTGTTTCACTGACAGTCACCATCTCTCACTTTCATTTTTATATGCATATATAAATAATAATACATTTAATCATTATATATATATATATTTATAAAAATATACAAAGACATTGACCATCAAAATATGAATTTATGTCAATAAAGAAATGTGCAAAGGTAGAGAAGCATGCAGGATGGTGCTTCTGTAGTCAAGCAATAGAGTATACACAGATGTATGAATTACACACATATGGTGATCTTTAAATTCTACATAATACAGAATTAAATCAATCAATCAATCAGTTAAAATTTATATAGCGCCCCTTCAAGATATCTTCTCAGAAACGCTCCCGACCCAGGCTAAGCGAAAGTAAGTAGATTTTAGTAGCGCAAAGTAGGAGTAGGAATCTTTGTTTGATTGATACTTTGTTGACTAATACCACAGTCAATCGTTTCCTTGGCTGTTCAATTCAATACTTCTTCATTTTTTAATTGTTCTGTTCGGAGGAAGCTTAGTATAATGCATAAGACACGAAGAATGTAAGATCTGAGATTGAGTCTTGTAGGCAGACTCAACCTTCTTTTGCACCAGATGGTCTAGTAAATGAGGCGCTTCGATGAGTTGACTGCAACTCAGCATCAACGCTGTAGTCAGGAGCTCCTCTGAATGGTTTGTATGACAAGAGGCACTATTTATTGACTCGAACAAATACTTCCATCCAAGTGCTTCCCTGGAACTGTTTACTACCAGCTGGTAGAATGTCCTTCCTGCTTACTACAGAACGACGTTCTACTAGCTCATCTATTTAGTACTCCATATTTTTCTGTGTTCTGTGAAGTGTGAGGGACTTGAATCACTTGATCCAAGTGATCGGTCAACCACCGGCCTGCGTTTGACGTTTTTTGTCACCAAGATAGGAAAAGATTTTGCTGCAAGGACCAGTTTATCTTTTTGGTTCTGTTTGATGTCCTTACATCCACTGCCACAGTCGATAATCTCATTCTTATATGCTAGTTGTCCATCTGTTTTGAAATATTTGACAAACTGCTTGACTGCTGTTGCTACTTTCTTATGGGTGCACAATGCACATAAAGCACTGTATCTGTGTCTCTTTGATCTCACTGAGCTGCTACTCAGTACTTACATTGTCCTTAGACCACTGATCTACATCTGTATGTTCTGGCCTACGTGCAACCATCGTTATGATAATACAGGTTTCAATGCCCACTATTCTATGCCGTTACTGCAGTGACTACAGTGTAGTGACTACAGTGTAGTGGTCTATATCATCTGTGATATCTTTGAGCTTGCATGTTGTCCAGCCATAAACTTCATAGTTTCAATGACTGGGTAATAGGTGGCTACAGAGAAAGTTAAACTTGTGTACCATGATAGCTAGATTTTCTTCTCTTTCTCTTCTTTTCGTGTCTGTGCGTGCAAAATGTGGGGATTGTCCCAGACCGGAACTCACTTTCTCTGAAGATGTTAATCTTGTCTGCCTCCTTTATTAGCTGCTCCAACTGCCACTCGTATCTCTCTCACTTCCATCCATTGCTGCATTCATTCATTCGACTAATGAAAGCATGAACAGAGATAATTGCAGTGCTAGACTTGTCTGGATGGCACCAGCAGAATACTTTAGTGCCAGCTATCTGGAGTTTGTGGAACTGTTGCTGCACTGAGCAGCCTGAACAGTGCAGTTGCTGTGTGCAGCAGCAGCAGCTGTAAGGCTTGTTGGTGATGCTTCAGATTTGACTGTGTTACATGTTATATGTGTAATTGTGTATGTACTGTATGTAAAACTATGTATTATCAGGATATGCATTAAGAAAATACTTAGTGGGAGATCCGTTCTTTCAGGATTTTCCTGTTGTATTCAATCTAGTTAAACCTATGTATATATATTTGAATGGATTAAAAATTATAGATTATTTGACGTGTTTGTATAAGTGGATGCATTTGAAGGCAACACTTGTAATACAAACCATTTGGTGCTATATAATCAACATAATAGCATAGCAATAAATCAATAATTTTTGTTTATTAAAGTAAGCTGGCAAAAACGCAGCTACTACATTGAAATTGTATCTGTTTGATGAGGAACAGGAGTCAGTAAAAAATCAGAGAAAATGAAACTTGCAGAAATTACATGTATGCCAAAGTCAGAAGGTCGTTTGAGAAGGGTCAATTGGACCAATGGACCTGCTGTGGTGGGATTGACTTTTACTGGATAAAGTCTGGCAGCAGTAATAGTAATTAAAATGTAACGTATTGCATGATCACATGATATGCTAAGCAGGCGTCAAAGAGTCCTAAACTTGGTCTTTAAACAGAATATTTTTAGTTAAATAAATAAATTATGTAGTTACAGAAATCAAAGTCTGAATGACAACTTTGCAGGCAACAATGTTTGTAAAATATAGAAAATTGCTGGAGCAGTCGGGGAAAGTGTGGAGTTTCCGGCTGGCTGCTTGAGGAAAGAAGTCCTGTTGGCTAATGGAATAGAATAGCAGAGAAATATAGAGAAAGTCACCGAGTGGCTTAGATGTCCTGTACAGTAATTGTTGGTCAGTTGCAAATGCCGTCATCACTTGATCCATGCCAAGAAAGCATGCTGGAATATTCTTTTTGTGGAATGCGAAATCGCGGGTAAAGGCGGTGCACAAACGATTGTCATCAGTCAACACTGTTGAATTTACTTTTGCTGGATTTTGATGTCTTTTTTTATATTGGAGATTTCTAGAAGCACCTCTGTAAGTCCACTAATACTCAGAAGCGCTCCCAAATGCTGCGCTGATGCTGAGTCGGAGTTAGCATGTGATGCACCACAGAGCAATTGTGAGTGATGGACCTGCTCAAGGTCTCTGCGTGGGTTGAGGCGGATTCAAACCTGATACCCTTAGGATGCAAGGCGCCGAACTACATCACCACGCCCCACAATCATTGTTTAATGTGACTAAATGCATCTGAGTTACCCGGTTCATGAACGATTGTCGTCAGTCAACACTGGTGAATTTATTTTTGCTGGATTTTGATGTGGTGCAACTGAGTGGTTGGGGATTCAAATACCTGACAGGCAAAATTCTTATTCCGCCAACTCTCTCTAGCCAACTCAGTCATGATGAGTACGCTGTTGGTGGGAAGATGAGACGGTGAGCCACCCGCCGCCCTCTTATGCCGAAGATGAGGAAATGAAGTCGCCAACATTTCATACTCGTGGCTGCCCCAAGGCTAGCTTAAGGGACTACTCCTCTCTTCTCTTTTCGATGTGTAGTGCAATTAACCAGAGAAAATCTAGGTTATTGTAAGGCACAGGCTGGTCGTGGAGAGTAAGGCTTTGCTGGAGAGAGGCATTGGATAGATATCTAGAGCTGCAATACCTGACTTGCATCCTGCTCCGAGTTCCAGAAGCAAGATTTCTTCATTTGTTAAAGCTAATATTGTTAGTTTCAGCTAGAGGTCAGCTAAACCTTTTTAAATGCAAATTTTCAAACTCTGATTGGAGGCAGTACAATGTCATGTCTACATTATCTTGCATAAGTAGTATCTGTAATTTTTATTCCTTGTGAGCATGATTGGCAAAGATTGCTTTGTCAGCAACATATTTGTATGCTAATGAACAAATCAATTTTTTCTTCCAAAGGTTATTAACAAATTGAAATTTAGAGTTCTTTTATTTGTGGGTTACATCACAGTTCTTCTGTTGGATTTCTGTGATATGATGTTTGTTCCTGTGTTTGAACATTCTTCAACACAAGGCTACGTTGATCTAGAGTTGAAGAAGCTCTTAATGCTGATTAATATGGATCTCATTAATTTATGAAGACATGCAGGGAGTTAAGAACTTAAGAAGTGAACTTTCTCTTCAATATTAATGTCTTTACGGGCTTATTATGGATACCGGGATTGGGATACTGAACTTTGGAAATCCAGGGCCAGATTAACCAATGTGGAGGCCCTGTTCCGCAGCAATGTGGAGTCCTATAGCTCCTCCCAATTGGCTTTGTTCCATCGAGTCGGGAGCGCCTCTGTTGAGTTCGCTCTGAGGGGCGCTTTATAAATCCAGATTTACAATTACAATTACAATTACAATTACAATCATAACATAAGGACACACATAGGCCTAATGTGTGATATTCAACGAATCTTGGCACGTGTTATAAATTTTGTAAATAGTTTAATAATAATAATGATGGTGATAGGATCCATTCGTGAAAAATCTACATTTGTAAAGTAATGTTGAGATCCATGAGTTAAATAATAAACAATGGACAACTAATGTATGGGTCCTCCCGAAAGTGTGATGGCTCCTGTTCAGCTGTACATGTTGAGCATGCCTTAATTCAGCCCTGCGGAAATCGAAGATGAAAGAGGAGAGTTGTGAAAAGTTTAACTAATTGGCTGAAAGAAGAGATCATGCCCAATTATATTTATGGATTGATGGCCTGTTATGATGTGTATCCAATTAATTTGGGTATTTTTTGTATTCCTCCAGTCATCTATGTGTTGTGCAGTCTTTGCTTGGACAGTTGTGCCATAGAGTTGAACTATCCCTTAGAAACAGCTACACGTGCAATTTTGAACAAACTCTTAAGTACAGATGTTACAGCTATAATGTAATGTTTCTAAATTTGCTGAATAAGGTCTGTTTTTGTAGAAATTGTGGTCGTAATACGTTAACTTACTTGACACAATCTGTGGTTAAATAACTTACCCCTTAAGTTTATTTTAATTATTTGTGGTTAGTTCATATTTTGGTTGTAGGCCTAAAATGCATCAATAACAGCTGTTGCCATCACAGAGCCTGTGAGTTTGTGTGAGCATCAAGTTAGTGTAGCATGAGCATAATAATGCTAGAGTTTAGATGCTGTCCAACTGTTTGAGGTATGAATTATGGAGACTGGTCTCCTTGTCAGTGGGTTAATACATTTACGGTAAGGTATATTTATATGTCGAGTACTTTTGAGGATTCCTTCTAATCTAATGACTTCTCTATTGATGTTACAGAAATAGATGAGGCGTCAACCAGTGGCTGCTTCCAAATATATATCTAATATATACACATAAATTTATATAATGAAGTATACATTTAATATATGTATGTTGTCTATATAAAGAGATTTATATAATATATATAATGTGAAGACTTAGATGCAGATATAGATACTAGTTGTTTTCATATTTGTCTTTTTGGGCTGTACTGCAGTGACAGCTGATGGCAGTGCAGTGTGGTCTCAATGATATAAATATAGAACAAGGCTTTGGTGGTGGTCCATCAAGCATGAACCCTCATTAGCCATGCCCATCGTTCTTTGGTTTGCTGCTACTGCTGCTGGGTATATATTGGCTTCTGTACCAAAGAGGTGCCAGGCCAAACTGCTTTGCCTCTTGCACAATGCACATGCAAACAACTAACAGTCGCTCCTCCCTCTGATGGTGCTGTTAAATTAGAAAGGTAAGGTGCAGTGATGATGTGAGCTTATTGGATGCATCTATCTCCAAGTGTAGCTCACTGAGAAATTAGAACAACTTAAGATTACTCTACACTTAATGGCTGACAAATGTGCAAACTGATGCATGCGCTGAGATGGACTGAGATGGTAAACTATCCCGATATTTGACACCATCACTCATAAATGAGGGGCAATGGGAGTCAATGCAGTGCATCCCTTCAAAATCCTCATTTTCTTCTATTTTCAGTATCTCCTCTGACAGGAATTCTTATCTTCAATGTGGATTTATATCAGACTTGATGAGTCTGCTCCATTTATGTAACTCTTTATTGTGACCCGAATGACCAATATTTGCCTGTTGTCTGGACCTTTTGTTTAAAATACTTGTCTTCTTGGTTTAATGCCAAACACTTTCTTCTGTTGCATCCCGTGCACCATTTATAAGTCCCTAATCTCGTCTGCCAGTCTTGCATCATGTGGCATACAGTGCATCACTTCTTTAGTCTGAAATGAGTCCACATCATACTTTATCCCAGAGTCTCCCACATGTTTTGTCAGTGGGAGGTGTTCACCCTGACCCATGGCCAACTGTATCAATTGTATCATCCTACTTTCATGTCAGTATAGAAAATATCAGGTCACTTCTGAACAAAACATACAATGCAGGGGCATGACCTGATTCATCATCCAAACTCCTCTTCCTGACTTTTTCATCCGAACAGAAACATGGATTACTGCCTCATACACTCTATCTTAAACTGCTAGCTGAGGACCTGATGGCTGTTTGGTTATCGGCTTGTCTCCCACCAGTCAAAATCTTCATCAGAAAGTTTATCCTCCAATCTCCGAGGCAGCTTTGCCCTCTCTCTGTCGCACTCTGAACCTGCCACTGTCGGACTGTCTCAACCTCACCCAACTGCGCTTGTCACTCCTTCGTATCTGTCACTACCAAATTACCTACATCTAAGCTAACAATCTGCAGCATGTATACAGACATCGTTTGCTGACCTCTTACTCTGCTAGTGCTCGTCTTGAAGAATGCACTACATCTCTCTCTCTTTTGCCCATGAATTGACCTTGTAGGTGATATCAATATCTACATTCCACTTACTTCTTTTCCGATCCACTCACATCCCAATTTCTTTGCTTCCAGGCTCTTGATTTTGTCATTGCCTCTGTCTCATGCAGCTGTTAACCAATCATCAGTTGTGAACTCAACTCATATTCAGCAAATTCAGTTACATCATCTACAATTTCTGCATGATCTGAGAATTCTGTAATCTGGCTATACAATCCTGCTGCATCAAGCAAATCCGCAATGGTGTTTAGCCAACTGATATGTTTCGTTTTATTGTACTCGACAGAGAGAATTTCCGACGAGATCACGCTGTTTGGGCACGAGCACATCAGCTACGATCTGAGCAACAAAGGCAGCTCCGTCTTCAGCCACACTGACCGAATCAGCCTCTGGTTTCGTACGAATCAGCTGAACGGATTTCTCTTCTACTCAGGTAGGGCGTGTTTTTCTTTTCACCTCTCGGTCGCTTTCAATTTTGCGCCCGTTCACTTTTAAGCCATTCCACGATACCTTACAACCTTTGCAGAGTCCTAGATAACAATTTGACTGGACTTTATTCAACAGCAAAATATATTTGTATCATTCATACTTTCATCGTGCTTATAAATTTGTTTAGAATGGTGTTTTTGAGGTAAATTATAAGTTGGTTTCATCCTTGGAATTTGAATGAGATGTCTGTTATGAGCTGTAAACGTAGTTGTAAATCTTTGATGCAGCCGTACTACAGTTACTGTTATTTCTTGTTTGTGTGCTGTTTACTCTGTTCTTTTACGGCTTTCACTCTTTTCTCTTGCATTAGTTTACTTCTGCTTTGCATTTAAAGTTTGCACTTGGATTTTAGATTTGTTTTATTTTTGCTACAAAAATCTTGCCGGCAAATTTATCTTTGTTTGTGCCAAGCAGTAACCTGAAGTTGTTTTTCAAAGCCCCACTTGCGCAGATCCTTAAGGGATCCATCTTGTAGTGGCCAATTCACTAAGCACTCCATTACTTATTTATGTGAAGGTATAAACTGCTGTTAAAAGCTGCCAAAAGAAAATAATGTTATCTTCTTCTGTCTCTGTAGGTGCCTTTAATTTGTTTTGCTCTATGAATGATGCTATAGACTACAGGGGCATTTGTTATTCTGACAAACCATTCTTGTTATTGCTGTACGACTCAACGACTGATTTTCTTGTTTTTTGTGGTCTTTGCAAAAAATCACCAGAAGCCAATCTTGAGTTCAATTGAAGCATATTCAAGAAGAGCACTTATCCAGGACAGAGGGAACTGTCAAGAATCAGAAACAGTGCAAAAACATGATATCAGAGGATATATACTTTCATTGATGCATGGTTTTTTTAAGTTAAAAAGAAAGCATCATCCTCATTTCTAGATAATTGAAAGCCTGAGCTCGGCCAACTTTTTCAAAACGCATCATTTTATACTCTTTTCCTAACAATATATTTTGGACAAAACTGACTGAATTCATCTGTTCATCAATTAATCTGATGATTTGGTGTCCCGGGCCTATAACAAACTACACCAATCCTCTAGTTTAGTTTGATGCTGGATATTGTTGGAATCCTAAAGATAGCATTTTCTGCCATGCAATCTAGAAAACTGTGGAATAGACAGAAGTCACGTTGATCAGGTCAGCTAAGCACGTTGTCACTGACAGCGTAACGTCTGCGGCTGAGTCACGCCAGTGCTAAACGTAGTAAACGGCATACGTTAGCGTCGGCTGTTAATGCGGGATATGCATTTATGACAGACGACAGTTGGCCGATAGTCTGCATCGTGGCATCAATCCTGTTACACTTCAATATAACTCTTCTTCGTCTTCCTCTGAATGCAGTACCAATGTCCAACTGCTTGACGTTTTGCTGTTAAACTACAATCTAGAAGACCATGTCTAGTTACATCAAGAATCATTGTATCAAAGGTGCCTTTTTAGTTGTTGGTTCCGTGCTTAGGCATGGGCTCCCTTTGCCGCTGCTTTTTCTTGCTAGGGTTCAATCGGATACATTTTATACGCACTTTAAAACTGAATTTATTGCCCGTGCTGGCGCTAAGGTTTATTGTATTGAACGATTACTGTCTGAATGAATGAACTCAAATACTTCCATTAACTTCATAGTAAACCTCTATAAAAATCAGAATTTGAAACCTCAATCATTCGATTTTCTTCGTTGATACACTTTTTATTAGAAAATCAGGGCTTTCTATCTTGAAATACTTTGTAAGGTGGTTTTACTATCATTTCGCCTGCATTAACTGCAACTTGACCAATAGCTGTAGTATTTTTGCTGTAGCTCGTATCAATTATGTACAATGTACAATTATTTACTTTGCTGTTGTCAAATCTGCCATATTACACCGAATTTCTATTTAGTAAATATATTTTGACTTACATCGTTTCAAATTTTCCAGTGCATGCAAGCAAGGCAAGATGAATTTTGTAGCTTTGAGTTTTCTTGACAGTTATTGATTTCCCCCCACTCAATTTCAGCAGATTTAATTTTATATGTTGTTCATCAGAATCCAGGATTTATCGCAGATGAGTCAAATCTCAAGGCAGATGAAAATCTGTCATTTGAGTCTTGTAGACTAAATTCTTGGCCGTAATTTTTCTTTCTTATTCTAAACGACCAGGAGATTTGATCAGAAGATTTGCATAGTTACAAGTCGACGAACATCTGTGTGTTAAAAAACTGTCTTATCCGGGAATTTCGTAAGTTTTATTGATCGTTTTCATCAGTGATACTGAGCTGTAGATTTCACGTGCTCTGGACACGTTGACAGTCAACTGGTCAGCTGTGGGCGACGGTGGCTGTCGTGTATCAATTAAATTTAGAATGGGGCATTGGTCATCCATCAATTGAAAACCCCATAGGCTAACTATTTAATGTCCTTATTTACCTGCCTTGAATTCAGATTCTGGTATTGCAGTGGAATTTAGATTGATAAAACGCAGCTTTTAAATGCAAAATTCTATTCTATTCTATTCTATTCTATTCATAGATTTATAAAGCGCCTCTTTCAGTACAACCTAATCAGAGGTGCTCTCAGTG